>CM056380.1:9832737-9903887 GCA_029718625.1 Synaphobranchus kaupii
TTTCAGATCTAAATTGTAGAACACTCGCTTTTTTTCTTCTTTTTTTGCGCAGCGTCCTGGCTCCTGCTGATATACTCTGAGAACTGTTTCACTGTAACCATTCAACCAACCAGTCAATATATATTTTAGAATCACATTCGAAAGAAAATCATGAACTAACAGGAATACTGCTGTGTTTTCACATACAAGGAATTTGTCTTGGTTTTTTGGTGCTTCACAGTACATAAATTAGTAAAAGAGAATAGAATAAAAATAAACATATTTACAAGAGGAAAACAGTATGAGGAATGTATACGGAATCTGCAGGATATTCTTATTTTCCTTAAATAACAGGAGTGCAATTGTGCGGGATTAATGTGCAAAAGTATTAACAATGGAATGTTCAGTTATTCACAGTTAACAATGTAACAATTGAATGTTCAGTTATTCACAGTTATGGAAATAACAGGAGTGCGATTGTGCAGGATTAATGTTCAGTTATTCACAGTTATGGAGTGTAAGTACATAGTCCAGAGGTGCGTTAATATAACGCATATTGACAGACTTTAATGTAATGTGAAGTGTCTATAGGTGGAGGAGGTAGGAAACAGTGTCAGTGGGGGTCCCGGGCCTTGTTAATGAGGCCCACTGCAGATGGGAAGAAACTGTTTTTGTGGCGTGAGGTTTTGGTCCTGATGGACCGCAGCCTCCTCCCAGAGGGAAGTGACTCAAACATTATCATTATATCAGTGGCATAAAATGGTCTTAAAATTACAATAATATCGTTTATCGCAATTATTTCTGGGACAATATATCGTCCAAAAAAAATAGTTATCGTGACAGGCCTAGTCATGGTGAGTGCAACTGGCCGGTAGTGGTTATGTTCAGATGGGTGGGGTGTTTTGGGCACTGGTATAGGTTTTCCAGAGGGTGGGTACTGTGGCAGTCCTGAATGAGTCAGTGAAGATGGAGTACAGGACTGGAGAGAGCTCCATGGCACAATCCCTGAGCAGCCTTGCCTGGATGCCATCTGGTCCTGGGGCTTTGGGCACCTTTGCACTTGCTCAGCTGCCGGTGAACATCCTCCGGTGTGAATGGGACTGGTTGTTGCAAGACCAGGATGGTTAAGTCCCTCAACAGCTCCGCACACTCGGCTGTGAAGCTCATGGTGTTGAACTCTGCATATAACATGTTGAGCTCCGCACACTCGGCTGAGAAGCTGGTGGTGTTGAACCCTGCATAAAACATGTTCAGCTCCTCAGCAATGGAGGCAGGATCAGTGACTGTTTTGTTATTGGATCTTGGATTGCATTCCAGCAGTGTCCTCACTTTTTCAAATGCCTGCTGAATTTTGCTGAATCTTCCAGTTTGTTTTAGAATTAGGAAATGTTTAAAAGAATATTTTTGGAACATTTATTGTTTTTATTATATTCACCCGTAACAACACCTTACATACAGTACTGTGCAAATGTCTTAGGCACCCTAGATTTTTTATGTAGATTTTTATTTTATTTTATTTTTGTCTTCTGCATTAGTGTGTCAGTAGAAAAGAGCAAATTTTAGATTTCCAAACATTGATTTTCCAAAAACTTAATTGAACTTTCGTCAGAGAAAAGAAGAACAAGGAGTTCTGCAACAGATGGTATGGTCTCCACAGAGGCCTGTTCTCAACATCACAGAGGCTGTCTGGGATTACCTGGACAGACAGAAGCAAGCAAGACAGCCAAAGTCTGCAGAAGAACAGTGGCAAGTTCTCCAAAATGCTTGGAACAATCTACCAGCTGATTTTCTTATATAACTGAAAAACAGTGTACCTAAGAGAGTTGATGCTGTTTTAAAGGGAAAGGGTGGTCACACCAAATATTGATTTGATTCCGTTTTTTATTGTTTACTGTTCTTTATAGTCAATTGTTTGATATTTAGAAACTTTTAATTTAATTATTTTTTAAAGAATTTTCGCCTTACGGATTTTCTTTACATGTGCCTAAGATTTTTGCACAGTACTGTGTGTCAGTAAAATGCTAACATAATAGGAAGGTTAAATAGCTTTAAGGTCATATGATGTTAGTTTTTGATAAACTACCAAAGAGGGTTAAAAATTGCCCATATAAATATCTGTACCCTCAGAAATAAAGTGTATGAAATAAGTGAATTGATTTTCTCAAACAATATTCATATATTAGCTATCTCTGTGACTCACCTGGACCATACATTTGATAATACAACCGTGGCAGTACAAGGATATCACATATAGGAGAGATAGGGATGCCTATGGAGGAGGGGCTGCTGTTTACGTTCAGCTTCATATTCCTGTAAAGCTCAGGAAATATCTCATGTCACTTGATGCTGGAGTACTGTTGTTACAGGTGAACTTGCTCATATTAAGCCTCATGTCACATGATGCTGGAGTACTGTGTTTACATGTAAACTTGCTCGTATTAAGTCTACTTATTTTGACCCCTATATGTTACCACAAAATTCTCTAACAGCCGAACTTGGAGCTTCCGACCAGCATGTGAAAACCACATTTATCCACTGTAACAAGACAGGAAAGCACACGCTCAACCACCCTCTCCAGTGCCTTTATACGCTCTGTGGATAAAACCAGACCCAAAGCCTCGCCCCACGGTCATGTCTCACAGAAACAAACATGCCAAATGCTAAACAGGTTTTCCTACATTTGTTAAAGTAACGGTTTAAAGTGACTTTTGTTAAAGTCATTTGTTAAAGACTGTTTCTTCATTTAATTGGTTTCTTATAAAATTTAAATGTTGCTTCACCAGACTCAAATCCCTAAGTCTAAGTGTAGCTGTAAAAACCACATTTAGAGATTCCAAGAAGGAAAGATTAATACCGCAAATGTTGCGTTAAAACGTTTGTGCGTACATGCTATTTTACAACTCAGAACATGCCTGTTTGCTCAGTACGTTCAGATCAACCAACATGAGCCGATGCTCAGAGCCGGAACTCTAATGTGTGTCTGCTTACGTGCTGGTATGAATAATCACTCAAAAAGAGAAACGCAGGATAGCTGACCGCGGTCAAGTGAGCAGCCAGTTGAGAGCCGCAAACAGCCTTGAGCTTTGTTATGCGCGTATCTTATAAGAAGTACGGTAATAAAGCAAATCACGTGCTCGTAGGACATTTTACAGGCATTGAACAGACGCTGTTATCGAGAGTAACTTAAGAAATTTTTTTTTGACTATTAATCTTTTTTTGACATATTTTAATATGTTACCTTATATTGTTATAGTCTTGTGTTGTTTTCGTGCATTGTATTGTTTTTTAATGTAAATTGGAGCGTGGCACGCTGTACTATACTGCTAGAAAGGTGCTATTCAAATTAAGGAGATGTTATTATTATTATACCACTGGAAAGGTGCTATACAAATAAGGATATTATAATTATTAATAGTTTATGCACAGACAGTAGTACTCGTTTATTTTTAAAATCCCAAAATATAAAAAATGCTAAATGTTCCCTCGTTAACTTCATTTTATGAAACTAAACACACAACTGCCTATCACCCAGAGCAATATGGAACATTTTCACTGTGGAAATCAGAAACAGGCTCTTTTTGCCACTGGTGCACAGACATCTACTGTACTACTAGGTCATACGAAAAATCATACAAAATAAGAACTGTGATATGTTCCCTCGTTAAATAATTTTTATTCAAACGCGCACACATCTGTCTATCAGTTGGGGACATTTTCATCAGAAGTAACAGGTTCTTTTTGGTGCTGAAGCAGAGGCAGAAGTCTGGGGATCTACTGTATTACTAGGCTATACTAAAGATCAGAAAAACTAAAAATTCTGAAATATTACCTCATGAAATACATTTTTATTCAACTAAGCACACGTCTGTCTATCCGCCATACTAGTTTGGAACATTTTCACTGTGGAAATCAGAAGCAACAGGCTGTTTTTGGTGCTGACGCATAGACAGCAATCTGCACATCTCCTGTAGGCCATACTAAAAATCAGAAAAAAATTAAATTGTGAGATGTTCCCACATGAAATCAATTTTATTCAATCATTCACACGTCTGTCTATCACTCATTCCAATATTGAACATTTTAGCCATGGAAATCGGAGGCAACAGGCTGTAATTTATCTTAATGAGGTGCTTTTCTTGTTTAGAGGGATTATTTACCCTCTTAACCCACATTGTCAGAAATAGCTTGGCATGCCATGAAGAATAAATGTCCCATGTTCACTTTGTGCTTATTGTGCTATATTGTAAGCAATTACAAAAGAACAGTTAACTATTTGTTTTAACTGATCAAACTAAAGACTGAGGTGAATCAATTGGCTCATAATTAGGTTGTTGAATACATGTGGTTTAGGTTCCTTCATAATTGTTTCCTTAAACTTATTAACACAATGCAGGTTTGGCTCGTTATCATTTGCTTTGCCTTTGAATTCTTCATTATTTAACAAATGTTTCACACAATTTCACCAATGAGGATCCTATTGATTCACCTCACGTCCTCGTTTGATTAAAACATTGTTTACTTCTCTTGTTGTAATTGTTTGGAATATAGCACAATGTCAATATTGGACTTTTATTATTCATGGTATGCATAGCTATTGCTAACATAATGTGGGTTAAGGTGGTAAATAATCCCTCTAAACACAAAAAAGACCCAACGAAGAAAGATTAGCATGTTGTTAAAATTCTGGGATTGCAACTGTGGTTGGAACGATAATCAGTAAACACGAGGGCTCCCCAAGAGTTTGAGAAACACTGCATTAGTTGAGCAAGAGCTAAGGTGCAGTACCTGCTATTAGTAGAGGCCTACTGTGGTACTTATGCACCCGCTGGCCATTTCTTTTTCCAGGTCTTTAGTGTAGACAATTAGTACAGTAGATGTGCAGACTGCTGTCTATGCGTCAGCACCAAAAACAGCCTGTTGCCTCTGATTTCCACAGAGAAAATGTTCCTTATTGGTACGGGTGATAGATAGATGTGTGACTGATTGAATAAAATAGATTTCATGAGGGAACATCTCACATTTCTTTAGTAGTACAGTAGATGTGCAGACTGCTGTCTATGCATCAGCACCAAAGAACAGCCTGTTGCCTATGGTTTCCACGGTGAAAATGTTCCATATCGGTAGGGGCAGGGCCGTGCTAATGCATATGTGCCTATGTGATCTCGTGGAGGGGGGGCCGAAGCTCAGTCAAACGGTTGAATTTATTCCGCCACTCTGTAACACTGAGCTATGTTAGTGAAACGATGCCGCTATAACGGTCCAATATTGCATGGGGTCATCTAACAACGCATTATCAAAACATATAGTATAGGTTCTAATAAAAAAATCCTGACATGCCATCCCCAGTCATTTTACCCACGCAATGTTTACTGTGTGCGCGTGGATGTTTTTTTGGGGAGGTGGGCCCAGAAATCGTCCTTGCCTATGTCACAGTCTGAGTTTAACACGGCCCTGGGTAGGGGTGATTGGTAGATGTGTGATTGCTTGAATAAAAATTATTTCATGAGGGAACATCTCACGATTAATTTTTTTCTGACGTTTAGTATCGGCTAGTACAGTAGATGTCCAGATTGCTGTCTGTGCATCAGCACCAAACAGAACCTGTTAGTATGGCCTAGTAGTACAGTAAATGTGCAGACTGCTGTCTATGCGTCGGCACCAAAGAACAGCCTGTTGCCTCTGATTTCCACAGTGAAAATGTTCCATATTGGTATGGGTGATAGATAGATGTGTGACTGATTTAATAAAATTGATTTCATGAGGGAACATCTCACACTCTTCTTTTTTTTTCTGACGTTTAGTATCGGCTAGTACAGTAGATATCCAGAGTGCTGTCTGTGCATCAGCACCAATCAGAACCTGTTGTTTCTGATTTCCACAGTGGAATGTTCCATATTGCTATAGGTGATAGTTAAAAGTGGGATTAGTTGAATAAAATTAATTTCATGGGGGAACATTTTGTATTTTTAACTTCTTGTGATGTTCAAAATAGGCTACTATGCATATATTATTATTATTATTATTATTATTATTATTATTATTATTATATATTAATTTGTATAACACCTTTCCAGCAGTATAATAATAATAATAATAATAATAATATCACCTTTATTTATATAGCACCTTTCCAGCAGTTTCACAAAGCGTACTTCACAACATCACAGTTTACAATTAAAAAAATAATCCAATGCATGGAAACAATACAAGACTAAGATAAAACAACATATTAAAATAAGCAGAGATAAATAAACGTCTGTATTTTCACCGTCGATAACAGCGTCTGTTAAAATGCCTGTAAAATTTCCTTGACTAGCACGTGATTTGTTTTATTACCGTACGTCTCATAAAATACGCGCACACCCAAGCGCAATGCTGTTGGCGGCTCTCAACTGGCTGCTCACTTGATCGCGGTGGATAGCTGTGGGGTGGTGTTAACTTCCTGTTACCAGTCATTGTGAAACTGAAAGTATTTCAAACTCAAACATCATTTTACAGACGGAGGAGAAAGAAGAGAGAGTAAAAAAAGGAATAAAATGGAATAAAAGAACGGAGTAAGTAGCCTGTTGTGGAGTGGGATGGAGAGAATAGAAGATAAAGGTGAAGGGGTGTGGGGAGGAATGATAATCTGCAAGTAGCTATAATCGCAATAACACGTTTAATTGATTAACACATAAAACCGACAAAATGGCGCAATGTAGGTGTAATAGGCCCAGGATATTTTCAAATTTTCCATTTGGGACCAAAAATAAAAAGTAGATTAAAAATTTACTTTTTAAAGTTTTACTTTTATTTCGGTATTTTATTTTCTTGATAGGCCTATTTTATGATAATTTTTACCTCGTTGGATATGACGGCAGTCACGTACCCTGTCGTTTGATTAAAAGTAGCCTAGGCTAGGCTACATTTTGATGAAGATATATAAATAAGGATAAAGGTAAATAAATAAAAGTACCGCGGGAAAACACAGCCTAATAAAAGTGACAGTCCGTGGATTAAATTTTAGTGAACGTATTTTCTTAATGGAATTGATATCTGCGTTTATGAAACAACGTCCATATTAAATCAGCCAATTAGGCCGTGGTTTTATAGGAGAAGTTCATGCCCATCCGGTGTAATATTTCAGCAGCAATATCACACTAGAGTGAGAATCCTCCTGTTCAACAATATCACACTAGAGTGAATCCGCCTGTTCAGCACGCCTGTGATACGGTCGCAGGCACGTGACCGCCTCCAAATGTGTCTGAAAATAATTTAGACACATTTGGAGCAAATAGATTTTCTCACACGGCAATAATTGGCCTATAGGCCCGTCTCTTGAATTGAGATATATGGATAGAATAACAGTTTTGAAGGACAAATCAAACATTTATATCGGCCTTGTGAGGACAGTGAAGTCAATTTAGTTTTTTGCTCTATTATTAAGCAGTTTGGATTTGTGATCAAATGTAGAATATGGGCAGAATACAGAACGTGACATGTTATTGTTAAAGTTTTTGCGTTGTCCCCCCATTTTAGGTGATAGTAAGAACTAACACAAATTATTCTAAATTGATTTCTACTGCGTTAAAGTCGGTGGTCGTTTGAATCCTATTATACTGAATTCGTACTAGTTTCAATAACATTTAATTCAGCAACTACTTTTGTAGCAAGAATTTAATTGAATTCTTGTATTTTTTGTACCACAAGGTGGCAGTATTTAGCTACATTTAGGCCTACTTAAAAAGCAGAAAAGCCTGTAATCTCAAAGCCACTGAAAAGCAGAACCATGTCAGTGCGAGTCTCTGGCTACATTATGCACATAAAGCACCGATAAAAGTTATCTTGACGTGAATAAAGAAAACCGCATTCATGGACATCAGCATTTTGAATAATAGCCAGACATAGAGGGAGCTAACTCTATGGTCCATCTGTTATCACACCGAAGAAGTTTAGTGAGTTAAAGCAAAGCCCATAGAGAGAGACTAACGGCCTGATTTACCTTTAACGGGTGCAAAACCATTTAACACACACAAAACCAACATCGTGACCAATGATTGGTCATGGAATTTGTTTTGCACCAATCGTTGGTCACGTTTTTGGTTTTGCGTGCGCTAAATGGTTTTGCACCCGCTAAATGGTTTTGCACCCGCTAAAAGTCTTAGTAAATCAGACCCTATATGTACTATAATATAAAATAACATAATATAATATGCCAGGCCAGGCATCTCTTTGACCAGAGATTTTATAGTACTCTTACAAGGGTTTCTTCATTATTTTTCCATAGAGTTCAATAGGAAAATAAGTCAGGAGAACATATCTGGCAGCAGAGTGATGGTTTGACACTCGTTTGATACCTCAGACCCTTGATGACTTACAGCCATTTAGCCAACCATGTGATCCATACTATTCCATCTTAATTTACAGCTGAATCTAGACCACCCCCCCCCCAATTCCCATAGAGATCCATTATAAAGAGGTTATAGTATCGCTTGTAAAAGTACCTGAAAATACGATATCAAGGGTCTTTTGATGTTGTTGGATCACAGACATCAGGAAGTCATGGTATGCACAAAGGATATGCCACCAAATATTAAATATGATGACTTTATTTAAGTTTATGTTAGTTTGTCCAATTACTCTTGGTCCCTTAAGATAGGGGGACTGTATAAAAGTGGCTACTAGTGTGCAGGGGCGGATCTATGGGTGGGCCTGGATGTGCACAGGCCCACCCTGATTGACAGTTTGCCCACCCAGTAAGATTCATGAAAAAAAAAAAAGTTGTTTTTTTTCATGATAATTCATACGAATTATCATAGACTCTGCTTTAAAGGTGTAATTGTTATTTCTGTTTTCTTGAGGACATTAACAATTTTAATTAAAAAAATGAATAAAAAGAACTAAACTTCCTCTCTCGCGAGATTGTTGCGCCACACGCTGGAGTTCACGAGCGGTCAGAAGGCGGGTCATTCAGGTACGGTAGCAGGGAGCTGGACTTGTCAACAATGGCTAAGCAATTATCATTGAACCAGTTTTTAAAAAAACCACGTCTTCAGACTGAAGAAAGTTCGAACCGGGAGGAGAAGAGAGACAAGACAGGCCCGGGGAATGAGGGGGAAACCGCCACCATGTCCTCATCGCCATCACCCGAGAGTCATGCTAGCCTCTGTGCTAATGACCCGGCTCCGGCTCTGACCCACCGACTGCCACTGGCGGCATCTAATGAGCCAATCCGTACACCGTCGGATTTATCACCGATGGAGGAACCAGCCACTCAACCCAAGCTGACAGCATTCCCAGCTACTGTCATAGGTGGGAAATCGCGGTCATTTAATGCCAGCTGGTATGGGAAGTACAAGTGGATTGAGTACAGTAAAGAACAAGATACGGTGTTTTGTAAAGCTTGCAGACATTTTCCGGAGATGCACACAGAGACTACGTTTATAAGAGGTGGCTACAAAAACTGGAAACGTCGTAACAGTGAATTGTATCCTTTCATACATGTAGATATTCATCTGACAGGCTGGTATTATGACTTCAGTACGAGGCGTATTATTATTTACAGTGGTCCGACAGATTTTTTTTTCAACTTTTTTTTAGCTTTAAAAAATAATCAGGCCCACCCAGATTTTTGCAGGCCTACCCATTAGCTACGTTCTGGCTCCGCCACTGCTAGTGTGTACTTTAATCTCATAGTCACTGTTCCATTTCAAATCTAATGTGCTGGAATTCAGAGCCAAAACAACTAAAAATGTGTCATTGTCCAAACACTTACGGACAGCACTGTAGTACAGTTGTTTATCAGTCTCAAGAGTGCCAGAAATCTTTGAGGCGAGTACATTTACAGTCAGTTTTTAATTCCAGATTGCTTCCTGTCAACACTACGCTATATAGTGTGTGTATGAGTGTGTCGCTCTGTGTATGAGTGTGTCTCTGTGTGTCTGTGTGTATTAGTGTGTCCGTGTGTATCTGTGTGTGTATGGGTGTGTGCCTGTGTATATGAGTGTGTCTGTGTATATGAGTGTGCGCCTGTGTGTATTAGTGTGTCACTGTGTGTGTGAGTGTGTCAGTGTGTATGAGTGTCAGTGTGTATGAGTGTGTCTCTGTGTATGAGTGTGTGTCTGTGTTGTGTATATTAGTGTGTCACTGTGTGAGTGTGTCAGTGTGTATGAGTGTGTCTCTGTGTATGTGTGTGTCTGTGTGTGTCTCTGTGTGTATGAGTGTGTCTCTGTGTATGTGTGTGTCTGTGTGTGTCTCTGTGTGTATGAGTGTGTCTCTGTGTATGTGTGTGTCTGTGTGTGTCTCTGTGTGTATGAGTGTGTCTCTGTGTATGTCAGTGTCTCTGTGTGTATGAGTGTGTCTCATTCTATAAATCAGATTTCAAGAAATTGTCGATAGTCTCTGAAGTCCGTTCTATCTGTCATAGGGAATTTACTTCCGAAACCAAACTCCGCCCTCGTCTGACGTACTCACTTGAGTACTCTATTACATGTGCAGTGCATTCTTTTATCACATGCACAGATAATTCCTAACATCCTGTACACTACTGCAGGGCCCTCTGCATGCACTATGCACTCTTCCATCACATGGAGAAATAACTCCCAGCATCCTGCACACTACAGCAAGGCTATTGAGGCCACACTACTGCATTTGAGCCCACTACTGCTTCTTTTTGGGGGGGGGTGGGTAGGAAATGCATTTATTTTATTCAACATATATGTTTTTTGTTCAATGAAAGAATCCATTAAAGTTATACTCACAAATGTTTGCATGGATGTCTGCTTATGACAAAACAAAACGTTTATATTTATGTCTGCATGTGATGAGGTAAATACAGCTACTACAATTAATGCCAGCATTTCCAGTTTATTCCCGTTAATTCCCATGGAAAGTTTCCACCTTTGAATATTCCCGGAATTTTGCAACCCTAGTCTCTGTGTGTATGAGTGTGTATCTGTGTGTTCAATATGTTCTCATTTTGTTTGTTTACAGGTTGGCTAATTTGGGGCAGAAGCCACACGTGAACAAATCTGCTCTGACGTGTCCCAGTCTCCTGAGATAGGGGGCGCTGTTTCTAAAATGAGTCTCTCAGGGAAGCCAGAGACCAAAGATGGAGCCCTGAGCCCTGAGAGAGAGGTATAAATACAAGAATAAGAAATTTAATGTGCTGTGAGTTAGAGCTGCAGTAAGAGGATGAGGTTAACTGGAATCTCTGCCTCCATGTTTTGTTCACAGGGTCCAGGTAGAAAGAGCAGGGCCACCTGTACCCAGCTGTCTGTCTATGAAGAGTGATCATTCAATGGGTACTCCACTTGACTTCAAAGGAGAATCTACAGGAGATCAAAGGTAATTTAAACGGTTCATACTGACCCTACTGTTTAATTATACTTCAATGTCTCTGGCACCTTTCTGGTGTAGTTGGGTGTAGTAAAACAAATAAGAGAGTAAAATAAATGTACTATATTTTTGCATGATATAAAGAAAAGGGGGGCGGCACGGTGGTGCAGTGGTTAGCACTGTCGCCTCACAGCAAGAAGGTAACGAGTTCGAATCCCGGCCGAGGGCCTTTCTGTGCAGAGTTTGCATGTTCTCCCCGTGTCTGCGTGGGTTTCCTCCGGGTACTCCGGTTTCCTCCCACAGTCCAAAGACATGCAGGTTAGGCTAATTGGACTCTAAATTGCCCATAGGTATGAGTGTGTGAGTGAATGGTGTGTGTGCCCTGTGATGGATTGGCGGCCTGTCCAGGGTGTATTCCTGCCTCTCGCCCAGTGCATGCTGGGATAGGCTCCAGCACCCCGTGCGACCCTGATCAGGAATAAGCGGGTTAAGATAATGGATGGATGGATAAAGAAAAGGCTTCATTTGTTTAGGGGGACTAAACCTCTAGTAGGGGGGTCTGGGAGCATTCTCCCCCAGGAGAAAGAAAAAAAACAGCCACAAAGTGGTTGTTCCCATGAGTTTTGAGAGTAGCAATAGGCCTAAAATCAGTAAATAACGGCTTTGTTGTTGCAAATAATATTTATTTAAATTGCTTAAAAGTTTGCACATACAGAAATAGGGTTGGGGCCTAGGATACCATCATCTATCGACTAAGATTTATGGGCATTGGCGATGGTTTACACATTGTGATGTCAAAGACGATCTGTGCATTCTAGTTTGACAGCGTATGGCAAATTGCCGCAATAGCAACGGAATTCATTTAGGCCTGGCCTGTAGATAGAATTCTTTACCAGTGATTTGTGTTTTATTGCAATGAAAAACCAGATTCCATAGCCTAAATCTAAATGTTCATGTAGCCTACGCATCGACTCAGTTTTAACTTGTGATCTCCCTTAATGAGCAGGGAATAATGTTTGTGGGGGAATTTCCCCTCAGAGTTACAAAAGCCCATAGAGAGAGACTAAAATCTCTGTATTTACGCTCTCCTGTAAGCTTCTCCCCATCATTAGACAAAAACCTTGCACTTTAATAGCTTTATGAAAATATCCTAACTTTAGCTGAGTCAAATAAGATACCAATGTACCTAGCTAACTGCAAACTATAATCTGTCTACTCTATTATCCAGCCGATCGCAGTAGCCAACTGCGGACATAAAACCTACACTAGGCTACTCCACGTTGCAGATGCAAATAAAAATAAATAAATAAAAAGACAAGTGGTCTCCGTTTATTGTCACTGGCACCTTTCTGGTGTAGGTGGGTGTATTATCACATTCCGGTACAGGTGAGGGGTATTATGTCATATTCAGATGTTCCGTGACTTAGAGCTGCAGTTAGAGGATGAGTTTAACTGGAAGCTGTCTGTGTGTGCTGTGAGTTAGAGCTGCTGTAAGAGGATGAGGTTAACTGGAATATCTGTCCATGTGCTGTGAGTTAGAGCTGCAGTAAGAGGATGAGGTTAACTGGATGCTCTGTCTCCATGTTTTGTTCACAGGGTCCAGGTAGAAAGAGCAGGGTCACCTGTACCCAGCTGTCTGTCTATGAAGAGTGATCATTCAATGGGTACTCCACTTGACTTCAAAGGAGAATCTACAGGAGATCAAAGGTAATTTAAACGGTTCATACTGACCCTACTGTTTAATTACACTTCAATGTCTCTGGCATCTTTCTGGTGTAGTAAAACAAATAAGAGTAAAATAAATGCAAACTATTTTTGCATGAAATAAAGAAAAGGCTTCATTTGTCTATGGGGACTAAACCTCTAGTAGGGGGGTCTGGGAGCATGCTCCCCCAGGAGAAAGAAAAAAATAGCCACAAAGTGGTTGTTCCCATGAGTTTAGAGAGTAGCAATAGGCCTAAAATCAATAAATAACGGCTTTGTTGTTGCAAATAATATTTATTTAAATTGCTTAAAAGTTTGCACATACAGCAATACGGTTGGGGCCTAGGATACCATCGTCTATGGACTAAGATTTATGGGCATCGGCGATGGTTTCCACATTGTGATGTGAAAGACTATCTGTGCATTCTAGTTTGATAGTGTATGGCAAATTGCCGCAATAGCAACGGAATTCATTTTGGCCTGTAGATAAAAAAATTTACCAATTATTTGTGTTTTATTGCAATGAAAAACCAGATTCCATAGCCTAAATCTAAATGTTCATGTAGCCTACGCATCGACTCAATTTTAACTTGTGATCTCCCTTAATGAGCAGGGAATAATGTTGTGGGGGAATTTCCCCTCAGAGTTACCAAAGCCCATAGAGAGAGACTAAAATCTCTGTATTTACGCTCTCCTGTAAGCTTCTCCTGATCATTAGACAAAAACCTTGCACTTTAATAGCTTTATCAAAATATCCTAACTTTAGCTATGAGTCAAATAAGATACCAACGTACCTAGCTAACTGCAAACTATTATCTGTCTACTCTGTTATCCAGCCTATCGCAGTAGCCAACTGCGGACATAAAACCTAGACTAGGCTACTCCACGTTGCAGATGCAAATAAAAAAATAAAAATAAAAAGACAAATGGTCTCCGTTTATTGTCACTGGCACCTTTCTGGTGTAGGTGGGTGTATTATCACATTCCGGTACAGGTGAGGGGTATTATGTCATATTCAGATGTTCCGTGACTTAGAGCTGCAGTTAGAGGATGAGTTTAACTGGAAGCTCTCTCTCCATGTGCTGTGAGTTAGAGCTGCAGTTAGAGGATGAGTTTAACTGGAAGCTCTGTCTCCATGTGCAGTGAGTTAGAGCTGCAGTAAGAGGATGAGGTTAACTGGGAGCTCTGTCCATGTGCTGTGAGTTAGAGCTGCAGTAAGAGGATGAGGTTAACTGGAAGCTCTGTCTCCATTTGCTGTGAGTTAGAGCTGCAGTTAGATGATGAGGTTTACAGGAAGCTCTGTCTCCATGTTTTGTTCACAGGGTCCAGGTAGAAAGAGCAGGGTCACCTGTACCCAGCTGTCTGTCTATGAAGAGCGATCATTCAATGGGTACTCCACTTGACTTCAAAGGAGAATCTACAGGAGATCAAAGGTAATTTAAACGGTTCATACTGACCCTACTGTTTAATTACACTTCAATGTCTCTGGCATCTTTCTAGTGTAGTAAAACAAATAAGAGTAAAATAAATGCAAACTATTTTTGCATGAAATAAAGAAAAGGCTTCATTTGTCTATGGGGACTAAACCTCTAGTAGGGGAGTCTGGGAGCATGCTCCCCCAGGAGAAAGAAAAAAACAGCCACAAAGTGGTTGTTACCATGAGTTTTGAGAGTAGCAATAGGCCTAAAATCAATAAATAATGGCTTTGTTGTTGCAAATAATATTTATTTAAATTGCTTAAAAGTTTGCACATACAGCAATAGGGTTGGGGCCTAGGATACCATCGTCTATCGACTAAGATTTATGGGCATCGGCAATGGTTTACACATTGTGATGTCAAAGACGATCTGTGCATTCTAGTTTGACAGCGTATGGCAAATTGTCGCAATAGCAACGGAATTCATTTAGGCCTGGCCTGTCGATAAAAATTTTTAGCAGTGATTTGTGTTTTATTGCAATGAAAATCCAGATTCCATAGCCTAAATCTAAATGTTCATGTAGCCTACGCCAGCGGTCGCGCTAGGATTTTAAACTGCCGGCCAGAATGTCCGGAATGATTACAGTTTGTCGGACATATCATAAAAAAACGGCCATATCTATTTTCAATGCATGAACGACAGGCAGGTGCATTTAATGATGTAGCCTAACAACACTTGTTACAGCGTAGTATTATATTTTGGACTGAAAACGATTTGAAAATAAAGGAATAATATAAAAATTTTATATTACAGCTTCGCCTTGCACAAGCGGATGAATTACATTAAAATCGCGCATTTGGTGTGCTTGACTGCGTGCGTAATGTTTTCTCAACAAAAGAAGCTGTCTTGATTTTTGCATCATTAGTTTATTAGAACACATTGTTCTTCAGAATAAGGATTTTATCATTTCTTTACTCCAAGGCAAATTGCAGAGTTGCGGAAGATGCTATAAGGAAAAGAGGCAGCAACGACATGTGACAATTGGGATCTGACCTAACGTTAACGAACAACGCTTTCGGGAAAATCAGACCAGAACAGTGTAGGCTATTGATTTAACAAGAAAAAAAATGCTGATTATATCAAGCTTATAGCCTATTAAGTTCAAGTAGCCTAGGGGGGACTTCCACTTCTGGCTCTGGGTCAGCTAATCTAGCCTGCATTTCATTATTTCTATTAGTGTTAGAACCGAAATATGTACTAAGAGAAGATTGTTTAGCCATTATTGAATGCTAGCTCGCAAGCAGCTACACCACACATGCTAGTCTAGACGTTACGTCATAGGCTACGTCACTGCAAGCTCCGCAGAGGGCCGAGGGACAGACGATTTGAAACCGCGGATTTCGTGAGAGTAATGTTGTCTGATTTGCAGTGATAATAGGCCTAATGATAAATTGCTGTGATATTGAGACTAAATATGTAAAATGACTTGGCTATATTGCGGAGTTATTTATTTTTATTTTTTTTACCGGCCCGAATGCTCTGAGGGAATTACATTTTCCGGCCTTTGTCATAAAAAAAACGGTAAAAAACCGGCACTTGCCGGCCTAACGCGACCCCTGGCCTCCGCATCGACTCAATTTTAACTTGTGATCACCCTTAATGAGCAGGGAATAATGTTGTCAGGGAATTTGCCCTCAGAGTTACCAAAGCCCATAGAGAGAGACTAAAATCTCTGTATTTACACTCTCCTGTAAGCTTCTCCCCATCATTAGACAAAGACCTTGCACTTTAATAGCTTTATCAAAATATCCTAACTTTAGCTATGAGTCAAATAAGATACCAACGTACCTAGCTAACTGCAAACTATTATCTGTCTACTCTATTATCCAGCCTATCGCAGTAGCCAACTGCGGACATAAAACCTACACTAGGCTACTCCACGTTGCAGATGCAAATTTAAAAAAATAAATAAAAAGACAAGTGGTCTCCGTTTATTGTCACTGGCACCTTTCTGGTGTAGGTGGGTGTATTATCACATTCCGGTACAGGTGAGGGGTATTATGTCATATTCAGATGTTCCGTGACTTAGAGCTGTAGTTAGAGGATGAGTTTAACTGGAAGCTGTCTGTGTGTGCTGTGAGTTAGAGCTGCTGTAAGAGGATGAGGTTAACTGGAATATCTGTCTATGTGCTGTGAGTTAGAGCTGCAGTAATAGGATGAGGTTAACTGGGAGCTCTGTCTCCATGTGCTGTGAGTTAGAGCTGCAGTAAGAGGATGAGGTTAACTGGAAGCTCTCTCTCCATGTGCTGTGAGTTAGAGCTGCAGTAAGAGGATGAGGTTAACTGGAAGCTCTCTCTCCATGTGCTGTGAGTTATTGATGCATTAAGAGGATGAGGTTAACTGGATGCTCTGTCTCCATGTTTTGTTCACAGGGTCCAGGTAGAAAGAGCAGGGTCACCTGTACCCAGCTGTCTGTCTATGAAGAGTGATCATTCAATGGGTACTCCACTTGACTTCAAAGGAGAATCTACAGGAGATCAAGACTTAGAGCTGCAGTTAGAGGATGAGTTTAACTGGAAACTGTCTGTGTGTGCTGTGAGTTAGAGCTGCTGTAAGAGGATGAGGTTAACTGGAATATCTGTCTATGTGCTGTGAGTTAGAGCTGCAGTAATAGGATGAGGTTAACTGGGAGCTCTGTCTCCATGTGCTGTGAGTTAGAGCTGCAGTAAGAGGATGAGGTTAACTGGAAGCTCTCTCTCCATGTGCTGTGAGTTAGAGCTGCAGTAAGAGGATGAGGTTAACTGGAAGCTCTCTCTCCATGTGCTGTGAGTTATTGATGCATTAAGAGGATGAGGTTAACTGGATGCTCTGTCTCCATGTTTTGTTCACAGGGTCCAGGTAGAAAGAGCAGGGTCACCTGTACCCAGCTGTCTGTCTATGAAGAGTGATCATTCAATGGGTACTCCACTTGACTTCAAAGGAGAATCTACAGGAGATCAAAGGTAATTTAAACGGTTCATACTGACCCTACTGTTTAATTACACTTCAATGTCTCTGGCATCTTTCTGGTGTAGTAAAACAAATAAGAGTAAAATAAATGCAAACTATTTTTGCATGAAATAAAGAAAAGGCTTCATTTGTCTATGGGGACTAAACCTCTAGTAGGGGGGTCTGGGAGCATGCTCCCCCAGGAGAAAGAAAAAAACAGCCACAAAGTGGTTGTTCCCATGAGTTTTGAAAGTAGCAATAGGCCTAAAATCAATAAATAACGGCTTTGTTGTTGCAAATAATATTTATTTAAATTGCTTAAAAGTTTGCACATACAGCAATAGGGTTGGGGCCTAGGATACCATCGTCTATCGACTAAGGTTTATGGGCATGGGCGATGGTTTACACATTGTGATGTCAAAGACGATCTGTGCATTCTAGTTTGACAGCGTATGGCAAATTGTCGCAATAGCAACGGAATTCATTTAGGCCTGGCCTGTAGATTAAGTTTTTTAGCAGTGATTTGTGTTTTATTGCAATGAAAAACCAGATTCCATAGCCTAAATCTAAATGTTCATGTAGCCTACGCATCGACTCAATTTTAATTTGTGATCTCCCTTAATGAGCAGGGAATAATGTTTGTGGGGGAATTTCCCCTCAGAGTTACCAAAGCCCATAGAGAGAGACTAAAATCTCTGTATTTACGCTCTCCTGTAAGCTTCTCCCGATCATTAGACAAAGACCTTGCACTTTAATAGCTTTATCATAATATCCTAACTTTAGCTATGAGTCAAATAAGATGCCAACGTACCTAGCTAACTGCAAACTATTATCTGTCTACTCTGTTATCCAGCCTATCGCAGTAGCCAACTGCGGACATAAAACCTAGACTAGGCTACTCCACGTTGCAGATGCAAATAAAAATAAATAAATAAAAAGACAAGTGGTCTCCGTTTATTGTCACTGGCACCTTTCTGGTGTAGGTGGGTGTATTATCACATTCCGGTACAGGTGAGGGGTATTATGTCATATTCAGATGTTCCGTGACTTAGAGCTGCAGTTAGAGGATGAGTTTAACTGGAAGCTGTCTGTGTGTGCTGTGAGTTAGAGCTGCTGTAAGAGGATGAGGTTAACTGGAATCTCTGTCTCCATGTTTTGTTCACAGGGTCCAGGTAGAAAGAGCAGGGTCACCTGTACCCAGCTGTCTGTCTATGAAGAGTGATCATTCAATGGGTACTCCACTTGACTTCAAAGGAGAATCTACAGGAGATCAAAGGTAATTTAAACGGTTCATACTGACCCTACTGTTTAATTACACTTCAATGTCTCTGGCATCTTTCTGGTGTAGAAAAACAAATAAGAGTAAAATAAATGCAAACTATTTTTGCATGAAATAAAGAAAAGGCTTCATTTGTCTATGGGGACTAAACCTCTAGTAGGGGGGTCTGGGAGCATGCTCCCCCAGGAGAAAGAAAAAAATAGCCACAAAGTGGTTGTTCCCATGAGTTTAGAGAGTAGCAATAGGCCTAAAATCAATAAATAACGGCTTTGTTGTTGCAAATAATATTTATTTAAATGGCTTAAAAGTTTGCACATACAGCAATACGGTTGGGGCCTAGGATACCATCGTCTATGGACTAAGATTTATGGGCATCGGCGATGGTTTCCACATTGTGATGTGAAAGACTATCTGTGCATTCTAGTTTGATAGTGTATGGCAAATTGCCGCAATAACAACGGAATTCATTTTGGCCTGTAGATAAAAAAATTTACCAATTATTTGTGTTTTATTGCAATGAAAAACCAGATTCCATAGCCTAAATCTAAATGTTCATGTAGCCTACGCATCGACTCAATTTTAACTTGTGATCACCCTTAATGAGCAGGGAATAATGTTGTGGGGGAATTTCCCCTCAGAGTTACCAAAGCCCATAGAGAGAGACTAAAATCTCTGTATTTACGCTCTCCTGTGAGCTTCTCCCCATCATTAGACAAAGACCTTCCACTTTAATAGCTTTATCAAAATATCCTAACTTTAGCTATGAGTCAAATAAGATACCAACGTACCTAGCTAACTGCAAACTATAATCTGTCTACTCTATTATCCAGCCGATCGCAGTAGCCAACTGCGGACAGAAAACCTACACTAGGCTACTCCACGTTGCAGATGCAGATTATTTTTTTTATTTTTTTTTTAAAGACAAGTGGTCTCCATTTATTGTCACTGGCACCTTTCTGGTGTAGGTGGGTGTATTATCACATTCAGGTACAGGTGAGGAGTATTATGTCATATTCAGATGTTCCGTGACTTAGAGCTGCAGTTAGAGGATGAGTTTAACTGGAAGCTCTCTCTCCATGTGCTGTGAGTTAGAGCTGCTGTAAGAGGATGAGGTTAACTGGAATATCTGTCTATGTGCTGTGAGTTAGAGCTGCAGTAATAGGATGAGGTTAACTGGGAGCTCTGTCTCCATGTGCAGTGAGTTAGAGCTGCAGTAAGAGGATGAGGTTAACTGGGAGCTCTGTCTCCATGTGCTGTGAGTTAGAGCTGCAGTAAGAGGATGAGGTTAACTGGAAGCTCTGTCTCCATTTGCTGTGAGTTAGAGCTGCAGTTAGATGATGAGGTTTACAGGAAGCTCTGTCTCCATGTTTTGTTCACAGGGTCCAGGTAGAAAGAGCAGGGTCACCTGTACCCAGCTGTCTGTCTATGAAGAGCGATCATTCAATGGGTACTCCACTTTACTTCAAAGGAGAATCTACAGGAGATCAAAGGTAATTTAAACGGTTCATACTGACCCTACTGTTTAATTACACTTCAATGTCTCTGGCATCTTTCTAGTGTAGTAAAACAAATAAGAGTAAAATAAATGCAAACTATTTTTGCATGAAATAAAGAAAAGGCTTCATTTGTCTATGGGGACTAAACCTCTAGTAGGGGGGTCTGGGAGCATGCTCCCCCAGGAGAAAGAAAAAAACAGCCACAAAGTGGTTGTTCCCATGAGTTTTGAGAGTAGCAATAGGCCTAAAATCAATAAATAATGGCTTTGTTGTTGCAAATAATATTTATTTAAATTGCTTAAAAGTTTGCACATACAGCAATAGGGTTGGGGCCTAGGATACCATCGTCTATCGACTAAGATTTATGGGCATCGGCAATGGTTTACACATTGTGATGTCAAAGACGATCTGTGCATTCTAGTTTGACAGCGTATGGCAAATTGTCGCAATAGCAACGGAATTCATTTAGGCCTGGCCTGTAGATAAAAATTTTTAGCAGTGATTTGTGTTTTATTGCAATGAAAATCCAGATTCCATAGCCTAAATCTAAATTTTCATGTAGCCTACGCCAGCGGTCGCGCTAGGATTTTAAACTGCCGGCCAGAATGTCCGGAATGATTACAGTTTGTCGGACATATCATAAAAAAACGGCCATATCTATTTTCAATGCATGAACGACCGGTAGGTGCATTTAATGATCTATCCTAACAACATATGTTACAGCGTAGTATTATATTTTGGACTGAAAACGATTTGAAAATAAAGGAATAATATAAAAATTTTATATTACAGCTTCGCCTTGCACAAGCGGATGAATTGCATTAAAATCGCGCATTTGGTGTGCTTGACTGCGTGCGTAATGTTTTCTCAACAAAAGAAGCTGTCTTGATTTTTGCATCATTAGTTTATTAGAACACATTGTTCTTCAGAATAAGGATTTTATCATTTCTTTACTCCAAGGCAAATTGCAGAGTTGCGGAAGATGCTATAAGGAAAAGAGGCAGCAACGACATGTGACAATTGGGATCTGACCTAACGTTAACGAACAACGCTTTCGGGAAAATCAGACCAGAACAGTGTAGGCTATTGATTTAACAAGAAAAAAAATGCTGATTATATCAAGCTTATAGCCTATTAAGTTCAAGTAGCCTAGGGGGGACTTCCACTTCTGGCTCTGGGTCAGCTAATCTAGCCTGCATTTCATTATTTCTATTAGTGTTAGAACCGAAATATGTACTAAGAGAAGATTGTTTAGCCATTATTGAATGCTAGCTCGCAAGCAGCTACACCACACATGCTAGTCTAGACGTTACGTCATAGGCTACGTCACTGCAAGCTCCGCAGAGGGCCGAGGGACAGACGATTTGAAACCGCGGATTTCGTGAGAGTAATGTTGTCTGATTTGCAGTGATAATAGGCCTAATGATAAATTGCTGTGATATTGAGACTAAATATGTAAAATGACTTGGCTATATTGCGGAGTTATTTATTTTTATTTTTTTTACCGGCCCGAATGCTCTGAGGGAATTACATTTTCCGGCCTTTGTCATAAAAAAAACGGTAAAAACCGGCAATTGCCGGCCTAACGCGACCCCTGGCCTCCGCATCGACTCAATTTTAACTTGTGATCACCCTTAATGAGCAGGGAATAATGTTTGTGGGGGAATTTCCCCTCAGAGTTACCAAAGCCCATAGAGAGAGACTAAAATCTCTGTATTTACGCTCTCCTGTAAGCTTCTCCCGATCATTAGACAAAAACCTTGCACTTTAATAGCTTTATCAAAATATCCTAACTTTAGCTATGAGTCAAATAAGATACCAACGTACCTAGCTAACTGCAAACTATTATCTGTCTACTCTATTATCCAGCCTATCGCAGTAGCCAACTGCGGACATAAAACCTACACTAGGCTACTCCACGTTGCAGATGCAAATTTAAAAAAATAAATAAAAAGACAAGTGGTCTCCGTTTATTGTCACTGGCACCTTTCTGGTGTAGGTGGGTGTATTATCACATTCCGGTACAGGTGAGGGGTATTATGTCATATTCAGATGTTCTGTGACTTAGAGCTGCAGTTAGAGGATGAGTTTAACTGGAAGCTGTCTGTGTGTGCTGTGAGTTAGAGCTGCTGTAAGAGGATGAGGTTAACTGGAATATCTGTCCATGTGCTGTGAGTTAGAGCTGCAGTAAGAGGATGAGGTTAACTGGAATCTCTGTCTCCATGTTTTGTTCACAGGGTCCAGGTAGAAAGAGCAGGGTCACCTGTACCGAGCTGTCTGTCTATGAAGAGTGATCATTCAATGGGTACTCCACTTGACTTCAAAGGAGAATCTACAGGAGATCAAAGGTAATTTAAACGGTTCATACTGACCCTACTGTTTAATTACACTTCAATGTCTCTGGCATCTTTCTGGTGTAGTAAAACAAATAAGAGTAAAATAAATGCAAACTATTTTTGCATGAAATAAAGAAAAGGCTTCATTTGTCTATGGGGACTAAACCTCTAGTAGGGGGGTCTGGGAGCATGCTCCCCCAGGAGAAAGAAAAAAATAGCCACAAAGTGGTTGTTCCCATGAGTTTAGAGAGTAGCAATAGGCCTAAAATCAATAAATAACGGCTTTGTTGTTGCAAATAATATTTATTTAAATTGCTTAAAAGTTTGCACATACAGCAATACGGTTGGGGCCTAGGATACCATCGTCTATGGACTAAGATTTATGGGCATCGGCGATGGTTTCCACATTGTGATGTCAAAGACTATCTGTGCATTCTAGTTTGATAGTGTATGGCAAATTGCCGCAATAGCAACGGAATTCATTTTGGCCTGTAGATAAAAAAATTTACCAATTATTTGTGTTTTATTGCAATGAAAAACCAGATTCCATAGCCTAAATCTAAATGTTCATGTAGCCTACGCATCGACTCAATTTTAACTTGTGATCTCCCTTAATGAGCAGGGAATAATGTTTGTGGGGGAATTTCCCCTCAGAGTTACCAAAGCCCATAGAGAGAGACTAAAATCTCTGTATTTACGCTCTCCTGTAAGCTTCTCCCGATCATTAGACAAAAACCTTGCACTTTAATAGCTTTATCAAAATATCCTAACTTTAGCTATGAGTCAAATAAGATACCAACGTACCTAGCTAACTGCAAACTATTATCTGTCTACTCTGTTATCCAGCCTATCGCAGTAGCCAACTGCGGACATAAAACCTAGACTAGGCTACTCCACGTTGCAGATGCAAATTAAAAAAAATTTAAAAAAAGACAAATGGTCTCCGTTTATTGTCACTGGCACCTTTCTAGTGTAGGTGGGTGTATTATCACATTCCGGTACAGGTGAGGGGTATTATGTCATATTCAGATGTTCCGTGACTTAGAGCTGCAGTTAGAGGATGAGTTTAACTGGAAGCTCTCTCTCCATGTGCTGTGAGTTAGAGCTGCTGTTAGAGGATGAGTTTAACTGGAAGCTCTGTCTCCATGTGCAGTGAGTTAGAGCTGCAGTAAGAGGATGAGGTTAACTGGGAGCTCTGTCTCCATGTGCTGTGAGTTAGAGCTGCAGTAAGAGGATGAGGTTAACTGGAAGATCTCTCCATGTGCTGTGAGTTATTGATGCATTAAGAGGATGAGGTTAACTGGATGCTCTGTCTCCATGTGCTGTGAGTTAGAGCTGCAGTAAGAGGATGAGGTTAACTGGAAGCTCTGTCTCCATTTGCTGTGAGTTAGAGCTGCAGTTAGATGATGAGGTTTACAGGAAGCTCTGTCTCCATGTTTTGTTCACAGGGTCCAGGTAGAAAGAGCAGGGTCACCTGTACCCAGCTGTCTGTCTATGAAGAGTGATCATTCAATGGGTACTCCACTTGACTTCAAAGGAGAATCTACAGGAGATCAAAGGTAACTTAAACGGTTCATACTGACCCTACTGTTTAATTACACTTCAATGTCTCTGGCATCTTTCTAGTGTAGTAAAACAAATAAGAGTAAAATAAATGCAAACTATTTTTGCATGAAATAAAGAAAAGGCTTCATTTGTCTATGGGGACTAAACCTCTAGTAGGGGGGTCTGGGAGCATGCTCCCCCAGGAGAAAGAAAAAAACAGCCACAAAGTGGTTGTTCCCATGAGTTTTGAGAGTAGCAATAGGCCTAAAATCAATAAATAATGGCTTTGTTGTTGCAAATAATATTTATTTAAATTGCTTAAAAGTTTGCACATACAGCAATAGGGTTGGGGCCTAGGATACCATCGTCTATCGACTAAGATTTATGGGCATCGGCAATGGTTTACACATTGTGATGTCAAAGACGATCTGTGCATTCTAGTTTGACAGCGTATGGCAAATTGTCGCAATAGCAACGGAATTCATTTAGGCCTGGCCTGTAGATAAAAATTTTTAGCAGTGATTTGTGTTTTATTGCAATGAAAATCCAGATTCCATAGCCTAAATCTAAATGTTCATGTAGCCTACGCCAGCGGTCGCGCTAGGATTTTAAACTGCCGGCCAGAATGTCCGGAATGATTACAGTTTGTCGGACATATCATAAAAAAACGGCCATATCTATTTTCAATGCATGAACGACAGGCAGGTGCATTTAATGATGTAGCCTAACAACACTTGTTACAGTGTAGTATTATATTTTGGACTGAAAACGATTTGAAAATAAAGGAATAATATAAAAATTTTATATGACAGCTTCGCCTTGCACAAGCGGATGAATTGCATTAAAATCGCGCATTTGGTGTGCTTGACTGCGTGCGTAATGTTTTCTCAACAAAAGAAGCTGTCTTGATTTTTGCATCATTAGTTTATTAGAACACATTGTTCTTCAGAATAAGGATTTTATCATTTCTTTACTCCAAGGCAAATTGCAGAGTTGCGGAAGATGCTATAAGGAAAAGAGGCAGCAACGACATGTGACAATTGGGATCTGACCTAACGTTAACGAACAACGCTTTCGGGAAAATCAGACCAGAACAGTGTAGGCTATTGATTTAACAAGAAAAAAAATGCTGATTATATCAAGCTTATAGCCTATTAAGTTCAAGTAGCCTAGGGGGGACTTCCACTTCTGGCTCTGGGTCAGCTAATCTAGCCTGCATTTCATTATTTCTATTAGTGTTAGAACCGAAATATGTACTAAGAGAAGATTGTTTAGCCATTATTGAATGCTAGCTCGCAAGCAGCTACACCACACATGCTAGTCTAGACGTTACGTCATAGGCTACGTCACTGCAAGCTCCGCAGAGGGCCGAGGGACAGACGATTTGAAACCGCGGATTTCGTGAGAGTAATGTTGTCTGATTTGCAGTGATAATAGGCCTAATGATAAATTGCTGTGATATTGAGACTAAATATGTAAAATTACTTGGCTATATTGCGGAGTTATTTATTTTTATTTTTTTTACCGGCCCGAATGCTCTGAGGGAATTACATTTTCCAGCCTTTGTCATAAAAAAAACGGTAAAAACCGGCAATTGCCGGCCTAACGCGACCCCTGGCCTCCGCATCGACTCAATTTTAACTTGTGATCACCCTTAATGAGCAGGGAATAATGTTGTCGGGGAATTTGCCCTCAGAGTTACCAAAGCCCATAGAGAGAGACTAAAATCTCTGTATTTACACTCTCCTGTAAGCTTCTCCCCATCATTAGACAAAGACCTTGCACTTTAATAGCTTTATCAAAATATCCTAACTTTAGCTATGAGTCAAATAAGATACCAACGTACCTAGCTAACTGCAAACTATTATCTGTCTACTCTATTATCCAGCCTATCGCAGTAGCCAACTGCGGACATAAAACCTACACTAGGCTACTCCACGTTGCAGATGCAAATTTTAAAAAATAAATAAAAAGACAAGTGGTCTCGGTTTATTGTCACTGGCACCTTTCTGGTGTAGGTGGGTGTATTATCACATTCCGGTACAGGTGAGGGGTATTATGTCATATTCAGATGTTCCGTGACTTAGAGCTGCAGTTAGAGGATGAGTTTAACTGGAAGCTGTCTGTGTGTGCTGTGAGTTAGAGCTGCTGTATGAGGATGAGGTTAACTGGAATATCTGTCTATGTGCTGTGAGTTAGAGCTGCAGTAATAGGATGAGGTTAACTGAGAGCTCTGTCTCCATGTGCTGTGAGTTAGAGCTGCAGTAAGAGGATGAGGTTAACTGGAAGCTCTCTCTCCATGTGCTGTGAGTTAGAGCTGCAGTAAGAGGATGAGGTTAACTGGAAGCTCTCTCTCCATGTGCTGTGAGTTATTGATGCATTAAGAGGATGAGGTTAACTGGATGCTCTGTCTCCATGTTTTGTTCACAGGGTCCAGGTAGAAAGAGCAGGGTCACCTGTACCCAGCTGTCTGTCTATGAAGAGTGATCATTCAATGGGTACTCCACTTGACTTCAAAGGAGAATCTACAGGAGATCAAAGGTAATTTAAACGGTTCATACTGACCCTACTGTTTAATTACACTTCAATGTCTCTGGCATCTTTCTGGTCTAGTAAAACAAATAAGAGTAAAATAAATGCAAACTATTTTTGCATGAAATAAAGAAAAGGCTTCATTTGTCTATGGGGACTAAACCTCTAGTAGGGGGGTCTGGGAGCATGCTCCCCCAGGAGAAAGAAAAAAACAGCCACAAAGTGGTTGTTCCCATGAGTTTTGAAAGTAGCAATAGGCCTAAAATCAATAAATAACGGCTTTGTTGTTGCAAATAATATTTATTTAAATTGCTTAAAAGTTTGCACATACAGCAATAGGGTTGGGGCCTAGGATACCATCGTCTATCGACTAAGGTTTATGGGCATGGGCGATGGTTTACACATTGTGATGTCAAAGACGATCTGTGCATTCTAGTTTGACAGCGTATGGCAAATTGTCGCAATAGCAACGGAATTCATTTAGGCCTGGCCTGTAGATTAAGTTTTTTAGCAGTGATTTGTGTTTTATTGCAATGAAAAACCAGATTCCATAGCCTAAATCTAAATGTTCATGTAGCCTACGCATCGACTCAATCTTAATTTGTGATCTCCCTTAATGAGCAGGGAATAATGTTTGTGGGGGAATTTCCCCTCAGAGTTACCAAAGCCCATAGAGAGAGACTAAAATCTCTGTATTTACGCTCTCCTGTAAGCTTCTCCCGATCATTAGACAAAAACCTTGCACTTTATTTGCTTTATCAAAATATCCTAACTTTAGCTATGAGTCAAATAAGATGCCAACGTACCTAGCTAACTGCAAACTATTATCTGTCTACTCTGTTATCCAGCCTATCGCAGTAGCCAACTGCGGACATAAAACCTAGACTAGGCTACTCCACGTTGCAGATGCAAATAAAAATAAATAAATAAAAAGACAAGTGGTCTCCGTTTATTGTCACTGGCACCTTTCTGGTGTAGGTGGGTGTATTATCACATTCCGGTACAGGTGAGGGGTATTATGTCATATTCAGATGTTCCGTGACTTAGAGCTGCAGTTAGAGGATGAGTTTAACTGGAAGCTGTCTGTGTGTGCTGTGAGTTAGAGCTGCAGTAAGAGGATGAGGTTAACTGGAATCTCTGTCTCCATGTTTTGTTCACAGGGTCCAGATAGAAAGAGCAGGGTCACCTGTACCCAGCTGTCTGTCTATGAAGAGTGATCATTCAATGGGTACTCCACTTGACTTCAAAGGAGAATCTACAGGAGATCAAAGGTAATTTAAACGGTTCATACTGACCCTACTGTTTAATTACACTTCAATGTCTCTGGCATCTTTCTGGTGTAGAAAAACAAATAAGAGTAAAATAAATGCAAACTATTTTTGCATGAAATAAAGAAAAGGCTTCATTTGTCTATGGGGACTAAACCTCTAGTAGGGGGGTCTGGGAGCATGCTCCCCCAGGAGAAAGAAAAAAATAGCCACAAAGTGGTTGTTCCCATGAGTTTAGAGAGTAGCAATAGGCCTAAAATCAATAAATAACGGCTTTGATGTTGCAAATAATATTTATTTAAATTGCTTAAAAGTTTGCACATACAGCAATACGGTTGGGGCCTAGGATACCATCGTCTATGGACTAAGATTTATGGGCATCGGCGATGGTTTCCACATTGTGATGTGAAAGACTATCTGTGCATTCTAGTTTGATAGTGTATGGCAAATTGCCGCAATAGCAACGGAATTCATTTTGGCCTGTAGATAAAAAAATTTACCAATTATTTGTGTTTTATTGCAATGAAAAACCAGATTCCATAGCCTAAATCTAAATGTTCATGTAGCCTACGCATCGACTCAATTTTAACTTGTGATCACCCTTAATGAGCAGGGAATAATGTTGTGGGGGAATTTCCCCTCAGAGTTACCAAAGCCCATAGAGAGAGACTAAAATCTCTGTATTTACGCTCTCCTGTAAGCTTCTCCCCATCATTAGACAAAGACCTTCCACTTTAATAGCTTTATCAAAATATCCTAACTTTAGCTATGAGTCAAATAAGATACCAACGTACCTAGCTAACTGCAAACTATAATCTGTCTACTCTATTATCCAGCCGATCGCAGTAGCCAACTGCGGACAGAAAACCTACACTAGGCTACTCCACGTTGCAGATGCAGATATTTATTTATTTATTTTTTTTAAAGACAAGTGGTCTCCATTTATTGTCACTGGCACCTTTCTGGTGTAGGTGGGTGTATTATCACATTCCGGTACAGGTGAGGAGTATTATGTCATATTCAGATGTTCCGTGACTTAGAGCTGCAGTTAGAGGATGAGTTTAACTGGAAGCTCTCTCTCCATGTGCTGTGAGTTAGAGCTGCAGTAAGAGGATGAGGTTAACTGGAATCTCTATCTCCATGTTTTGTTCACAGGGTCCAGGTAGAAAGAGCAGGGTCACCTGTACCCAGCTGTCTGTCTATGAAGAGTGATCATTCAATGGGTACTCCACTTGACTTCAAAGGAGAATCTACAGGAGATCAAAGGTAATTTAAACGGTTCATACTGACCCTACTGTTTAATTACACTTCAATGTCTCTGGCATCTTTCTGGTGTAGTAAAACAAATAAGAGTAAAATAAATGCAAACTATTTTTGCATGAAATAAAGAAAAGGCTTCATTTGTCTATGGGGACTAAACCTCTAGTTGGGGGGTCTGGGAGCATGCTCCCCCAGGAGAAAGAAAAAAATAGCCACAAAGTGGTTTTTCCCATGAGTTTTGAGAGTAGCAATAGGCCTAAAATCAATAAATAACAGCTTTGTTGTTGCAAATAATATTTATTTAAATTGCTTAAAAGTTTGCACATACAGCAATAGGGTTGGGGCCTAGGATACCATCGTCTATCGACTAAGATTTATGGGCATCGGCGATGGTTTACACATTGTGATGTCAAAGACGATCTGTGCATTCTAGTTTGACAGCGTATGGCAAATTGTCGCAATAGCAACGGAATTCATTTAGGCCTGGCCTGTAGATTAAGTTTTTTAGCAGTGATTTGTGTTTTATTGCAATGAAAAACCAGATTCCATAGCCTAAATCTAAATGTTCATGTAGCCTACGCATCGACTCAATTTTAATTTGTGATCTCCCTTAATGAGCAGGGAATAATGTTTGTGGGGGAATTTCCCCTCAGAGTTACCAAAGCCCATAGAGAGAGACTAAAATCTCTGTATTTACGCTCTCCTGTAAGCTTCTCCCGATCATTAGACAAAAACCTTGCACTTTATTTGCTTTATCAAAATATCCTAACTTTAGCTATGAGTCAAATAAGATGCCAACGTACCTAGCTAACTGCAAACTATTATCTGTCTACTCTGTTATCCAGCCTATCGCAGTAGCCAACTGCGGACATAAAACCTAGACTAGGCTACTCCACGTTGCAGATGCAAATAAAAATGAATAAATAAAAAGACAAGTGGTCTCCGTTTATTGTCACTGGCACCTTTCTGGTGTAGGTGGGTGTATTATCACATTCCGGTACAGGTGAGGGGTATTATGTCATATTCAGATGTTCCGTGACTTAGAGCTGCAGTTAGAGGATGAGTTTAACTGGAAGCTGTCTGTGTGTGCTGTGAGTTAGAGCTGCAGTAAGAGGATGAGGTTAACTGGAATCTCTGTCTCCATGTTTTGTTCACAGGGTCCAGGTAGAAAGAGCAGGGTCACCTGTACCCAGCTGTCTGTCTATGAAGAGTGATCATTCAATGGGTACTCCACTTGACTTCAAAGGAGAATCTACAGGAGATCAAAGGTCATTTAAACGGTTCATACTGACCCTACTGTTTAATTACACTTCAATGTCTCTGGCATCTTTCTGGTGTAGAAAAACAAATAAGAGTAAAATAAATGCAAACTATTTTTGCATGAAATAAAGAAAAGGCTTCATTTGTCTATGGGGACTAAACCTCTAGTAGGGGGGTCTGGGAGCATGCTCCCCCAGGAGAAAGAAAAAAATAGCCACAAAGTGGTTGTTCCCATGAGTTTAGAGAGTAGCAATAGGCCTAAAATCAATAAATAACGGCTTTGATGTTGCAAATAATATTTATTTAAATTGCTTAAAAGTTTGCACATACAGCAATACGGTTGGGGCCTAGGATACCATCGTCTATGGACTAAGATTTATGGGCATCGGCGATGGTTTCCACATTGTGATGTGAAAGACTATCTGTGCATTCTAGTTTGATAGTGTATGGCAAATTGCCGCAATAGCAACGGAATTCATTTTGGCCTGTAGATAAAAAAAATTACCAATTATTTGTGTTTTATTGCAATGAAAAACCAGATTCCATAGCCTAAATCTAAATGTTCATGTAGCCTACGCATCGACTCAATTTTAACTTGTGATCACCCTTAATGAGCAGGGAATAATGTTGTGGGGGAATTTCCCCTCAGAGTTACCAAAGCCCATAGAGAGAGACTAAAATCTCTGTATTTACGCTCTCCTGTAAGCTTCTCCCCATCATTAGACAAAGACCTTCCACTTTAATAGCTTTATCAAAATATCCTAACTTTAGCTATGAGTCAAATAAGATACCAACGTACCTAGCTAACTGCAAACTATAATCTGTCTACTCTATTATCCAGCCGATCGCAGTAGCCAACTGCGGACAGAAAACCTACACTAGGCTACTCCACGTTGCAGATGCAGATATTTTTTTTTTTTTTTTTTTTAAAGACAAGTGGTCTCCATTTATTGTCACTGGCACCTTTCTGGTGTAGGTGGGTGTATTATCACATTCCGGTACAGGTGAGGAGTATTATGTCATATTCAGATGTTCCGTGACTTAGAGCTGCAGTTAGAGGATGAGGTTAACTGGAAGCTCTCTCTCCATGTGCTGTGAGTTAGAGCTGCAGTAAGAGGATGAGGTTAACTGGAATCTCTGTCTCCATGTTTTGTTCACAGGGTCCAGGTAGAAAGAGCAGGGTCACCTGTACCCAGCTGTCTGTCTATGAAGAGTGATCATTCAATGGGTACTCCACTTGACTTCAAAGGAGAATCTACAGGAGATCAAAGGTAATTTAAACAGTTCATACTGACCCTACTGTTTAATTACACTTCAATGTCTCTGGCATCTTTCTGGTGTAGTAAAACAAATAAGAGTAAAATAAATGCAAACTATTTTTGCATGAAATAAAGAAAAGGCTTCATTTGTCTATGGGGACTAAACCTCTAGTTGGGGGGTCTGGGAGCATGCTCCCCCAGGAGAAAGAAAAAAATAGCCACAAAGTGGTTTTTCCCATGAGTTTTGAGAGTAGCAATAGGCCTAAAATCAATAAATAACAGCTTTGTTGTTGCAAATAATATTTATTTAAATTGCTTAAAAGTTTGCACATACAGCAATAGGGTTGGGGCCTAGGATACCATCGTCTATCGACTAAGATTTATGGGCATCGGCGATGGTTTACACATTGTGATGTCAAAGACGATCTGTGCATTCTAGTTTGACAGCGTATGGCAAATTGTCGCAATAGCAACGGAATTCATTTAGGCCTGGCCTGTAGATTAAATTTTTTAGCAGTGATTTGTGTTTCATTGCAATGAAAATCCAGATTCCATAGCCTAAATCTAAATGTTCATGTAGCCTACGCCAGCGGTCGCGCTAGGATTTTAAACTGCCGGCCAGAATGTCCGGAATGATTACAGTTTGTCGGACATATGATAAAAAAAACGGCCATATCTATTTTCAATGCATGAACGACAGGCAGGTGCATTTAATGATGTAGCCTAACAACACTTGTTACAGCGTAGTATTATATTTTGGACTGAAAACGATTTGAAAATAAAGGAATAATATAAAAATTTTATATTACAGCTTCGCCTTGCACAAGCGGATGAATTACATTAAAATCGCGCATTTGGTGTGCTTGACTGCGTGCGTAATGTTTTCTCAACAAAAGAAGCCGTCTTGATTTTTGCATCATTAGTTTATTAGAACACATTGTTCTTCAGAATAAGGATTTTAACATTTCTTTACTCCAAGGCAAATTGCAGAGTTGCGGAAGATGCTATAAGGAAAAGAGGCAGCAACGACATGTGACAATTGGGATCTGACCTAACGTTAACGAACAACGCTTTCGGGAAAATCAGACCAAAACAGTGTAGGCTATTGATTTAACAAGAAAAAAAATGCTGATTATATCAAGCTTATAGCCTATTAAGTTCAAGTAGCCTAGGGGGGACTTCCACTTCTGGCTCTGGGTCAGCTAATCTAGCCTGCATTTCATTATTTCTATTAGTGTTAGAACCGAAATATGTACTAAGAGAAGATTGTTTAGCCATTATTGAATGCTAGCTCGCAAGCAGCTACACCACACATGCTAGTCTAGACGTTACGTCATAGGCTACGTCACTGCAAGCTCCGCAGAGGGCCGAGGGACAGACGATTTGAAACCGCGGATTTCGTGAGAGTAATGTTGTCTGATTTGCAGTGATAATAGGCCTAATGATAAATTGCTGTGATATTGAGACTAAATATGTAAAATTACTTGGCTATATTGCGGAGTTATTTATTTTTATTTTTTTTACCGGCCCGAATGCTCTGAGGGAATTACATTTTCCGGCCTTTGTCATAAAAAAACGGTAAAAACTGGCAATTGCCGGCCTAACGCGACCCCTGGCCTACGCATCGATTCAATTTTAACTTGTGATCACCCTTAATGAGCAGGGAATAATGTTGTCGGGGAATTTGCCCTCAGAGTTACCAAAGCCCATAGAGAGAGACTAAAATCTCTGTATTTACACTCTCCTGTAAGCTTCTCCCCATCATTAGACAAAGACCTTGCACTTTAATAGCTTTATCAAAATATCCTAACTTTAGCTATGAGTCAAATAAGATACCAACGTACCTAGCTAACTGCAAACTATTATCTGTCTACTCTATTATCCAGCCTATCGCAGTAGCCAACTGCGGACATAAAACCTAGACTAGGCTACTCCACGTTGCAGATGCAAATAAATAAAAATAAATAAAAAGACAAGTGGTCTCCGTTTATTGTCACTGGCACCTTTCTGGTGTAGGTGGGTGTATTATCACATTCCGTTACAGGTGAGGGGTATTATGTCATATTCAGATGTTCCGTGACTTAGAGCTGCAGTTAGAGGATGAGTTTAACTGGAAGCTGTCTGTGTGTGCTGTGAGTTAGAGCTGCTGTAAGAGGATGAGGTTAACTGGAATATCTGTCTATGTGCTGTGAGTTAGAGCTGCAGTAATAGGATGAGGTTAACTGGGAGCTCTGTCTCCATGTGCTGTGAGTTAGAGCTGCAGTAAGAGGATGAGGTTAACTGGAAGCTCTCTCTCCATGTGCTGTGAGTTAGAGCTGCAGTAAGAGGATGAGGTTAACTGGAAGCTCTCCATGTGCTGTGAGTTATTGATGCATTAAGAGGATGAGGTTAACTGGATGCTCTGTCTCCATGTTTTGTTCACAGGGTCCAGGTAGAAAGAGCAGGGTCACCTGTACCCAGCTGTCTGTCTATGAAGAGTGATCATTCAATGGGTACTCCACTTGACTTCAAAGGAGAATCTACAGGAGATCAAAGGTAATTTAAATGGTTAAATACTGACCCTACTGTTTAATTACACTTCAATATCTCTGGCATCTTTCTGGTGTAGTAATACACATAATAGTGTAAAATAAATGCAAACTATTTTTGCATGAAATAAAGAAAAGGCTTCATTTGTCTATGGGGACTAAACCTCTAGTAGGGGGGTCTGGGAGCATGCTCCCCCAGGAGAAAGAAAAAAACAACCACAAACTGGTTGTTCCCATGAGCTTTGAGAGTAGCAATAGGCCTAAAATCAATAAATAAAGGCTTTGTTGTTGCAAATAATTCTTATTTAAATTGCTTAAAAGTTTGCACATACAGCAATACGGTTGGGGCCTAGGATACCATCGTCTATCGATTAAGATTTATGGGCATCGGCGATGGTTTACACATTGTGATGTCAAAGACGATCTGTGCATTCTAGTTTGACAGCGTATGGCAAATTGCCGCAATAGCAACAGAATTCATTTAGGCCTGGCCTGTAGATAGAATTCTTTACCAGTGATTTGTGTTTTATTGCAATGAAAAACCAGATTCCATAGCCTAAATCTAAATGTTCATGTAGCCTACGCATCGACTCAATTTTAACTTGTGATCTCCCTTAATGAGCAGGGAATAATGTTTGTGGGGGAATTTCCCCTCACAGTTACCAAAGCCCATAGAGAGAGACTAAAATCTCTGTATTTACGCTCTCCTGTAAGCTTCTCCCGATCATTAGACAAAAACCTTGCACTTTAATAGCTTTATCAAAATATCCTAACTTTAGCTATGAGTCAAATAAGATACCAACGTACCTAGCTAACTGCAAACTATTATCTGTCTACTCTGTTATCCAGCCTATCGCAGTAGCCAACTGCGGACATAAAACCTAGACTAGGCTACTCCACGTTGCAGATGCAAATAAAAATAAATAAATAAAAAGACAAGTGGTCTCCGTTTATTGTCACTGGCACCTTTCTGGTGTAGGTGGGTGTATTATCACATTCCGGTACAGGTGAGGGGTATTATGTCATATTCAGATGTTCCGTGACTTAGAGCTGCAGTTAGAGGATGAGTTTAACTGGAAGCTGTCTGTGTGTGCTGTTAGTTAGAGCTGCAGAAAGAGGATGAGGTTAACTGGAAGCTCTGTCTCCATGTGCTGTGAGTTAGAGCTGCAGTAAGAGGATGAGGTTAACTGGGAGCTCTGTCTCCATGTGCTGTGAGTTAGAGCTGCAGTAATAGGAAGAGGTTAACTGGAATCTCTGTCTCCATGTTTTGTTCACAGGGTCCAGGTAGAAAGAGCAGGGTCACCTGTACCCAGCTGTCTGTCTATGAAGAGTGATCATTCAATGGGTACTCCACTTGACTTCAAAGGAGAATCTACAGGAGATCAAAGGTAATTTAAACAGTTCATACTGACCCTACTGTTTAATTATATTTCAATGTCTCTGGCATCTTTCTGGTGTAGTAAGACAAATAAGAGTAAAATAAATGCAAACTATTTTTGCATGAAATAAAGAAAATGCTTCATTTGTCTATGGGGACTAAACCTCTAGTACGGGGGTCTGGGAGCATGCTCCCCCAGGAGAAAGAAAAAAATAGCCACAAAGTGGTTGTTCCCATGAGTTTTGAGAGTAGCAATAGGCCTAAAATCAATAAATAACGGCTTTGTTGTTGCAAATAATATTTATTTAAATTGCTTAAAAGTTTGCACATACAGCAATACGGTTGGGGCCTAGGATACCATCATCTATGGACTAAGATTTATGGGCATCGGCGATGGTTTACACATAGTGATGTGAAAGACTATCTGTGCATTCTAGTTTGATAGTGTATGGCAAATTGCCGCAATAGCAACGGAATTCATTTTGGCCTGTAGATAAAAAATTTTACCAATTATGTGTGTTTTATTGCAACGAAAAACCAGATTCCATAGCCTAAATCTAAATGTTCATGTAGCCTACGCATCGACTCAATTTTAACTTGTGATCTCCCTTAATGAGCAGGGAATAATGTTTGGGGGAATTTCCCCTCAGAGTTACCAAAGCCCATAGAGAGAGACTAAAATCTCTGTATTTACGCTCTCCTGTGAGCTTCTCCCGATCATTAGACAAAAACCTTGCACTTTAATAGCTTTATCAAAATATCCTAACTTTAGCTATGAGTCAAATAAGATACCAACGTACCTAGCTAACTGCAAACTATTATCTGTCTACTCTGTTATCCAGCCTATCGCAGTAGCCAACTGCGGACATAAAACCTAGACTAGGCTACTCCACGTTGCAGATGCAAATAAAAAAATTAAAAAAAAGACAAATGGTCTCCGTTTATTGTCACTGGCACCTTTCTGGTGTAGGTGGGTGTATTATCACATTCCGGTACAGGTGAGGGGTATTATGTCATATTCAGATGTTCCGTGACTTAGAGCTGCAGTAAGAGGATGAGTTTAACTCGGAGCTCTGTCTCCATGTGCTGTTAGTTAGAGCTGCAGTAAGAGGATGAGGTTAACTGGAAGCTCTGTCTCCATGTGCTGTGAGTTAGAGCTGCAGTAATAGGATGAGGTTAACTGGGAGCTCTGTCTCCATGTGCTGTTAGTTAGAGCTGCAGTAAGAGGATGAGGTTAACTGGAAGCTCTGTTTCCATGTGCAGTGAGTTATAGCTGCAGTAAGAGGATGAGGTTAACTGGAAGCTCTGTCTCCATGTGCTGTGAGTTAGAGCTGCAGTAAGAGGATGAGGTTAACTGGGAGCTCTGTCTCCATGTGCTGTGAGTTAGAGCTGCAGTAATAGGAAGAGGTTAACTGGAATCTCTGTCTCCATGTTTTGTTCACAGGGTCCAGGTCGAAAGAGCAGGGTCACCTGTACCCAGCTGTCTGTCTATGAAGAGTGATCATTCAATGGGTACTCCACTTGACTTCAAAGGAGAATCTACAGGAGATCAAAGGTAATTTAAACAGTTCATACTGACCCTACTGTTTAATTATACTTCAATGTTTCTGGCATCTTTCTGGTGTAGTAAGACAAATAAGAGTAAAATAAATGCAAACTATTTTTGCATGAAATAAAGAAAAGGCTTCATTTGTCTATGGGGACTAAACCTCTAGTAGGGGGGTCTGGGAGCATGCTCCCCCAGGAGAAAGAAAAAAACAACCACAAAGTGGTTGTTCCCATGAGTTTTGAGAGTAGCAATAGGCCTAAAATCAATAAATAAAGGCTTTGTTGTTGCAAATAATACTTATTTAAATTGCATAAAAGTTTGCACATACAGCAATACGGTTGGGGCCTAGGATACCATCGTCTATCGACTAAGATTTATGGGCATCGGTGATGGTTTACACATTGTGATGTCAAAGACGATCTGTGCATTCCAGTTTGACAGAGTATGGCAAATTTCCGCAATAGCAACGGAATTCATTTAGGCCTGGCCTGTAGATAAAATTCTTTACCAGTAATTTGTGTTTTATTGCAATGAACCAAAACCTTTGCACTTTAATAGCTTTATCCAAATATCCTAACTTTAGCTATGAGGAAGAGGATGAGGTTAACTGGAAGCTCTGTCCATGTGCTGTGAGTTAGAGCTGCAGTAAGAGGATGAGGTTAACTGGAAGCTCTGTCTCCATGTACTGTGAGTTAGAGCTGCAGTAAGAGGATGAGGTTAACTGGAAGCTCTGTCTCCATGTGCAGTGAGTTAGAGCTGCAGTAAGAGGGTGAGGTTAACTGGAAGCTCTGTCCATGTGCTGTGAGTTAGAGCTGCAGTAAGAGCATGACGTTAACTGGAAGCTCTGTCCATGTTTTGTTCACAGGGTCCAGGTAGAAAGAGCAGGGTCACCTGTACCCAGCTGTCTGTCTATGAAGAGTGATCATTCAATGGCTGAACCATTTAACTTCCGAGGAGAGTTAACGGGACATCAAAGGTAAACAGGTTCACATTGACACTAAGGTTAAATTATACATCAATGTCACTAGCAACTTTCTGGTGTCAGTGGGGTGTATTATTACACATCCAGGTATAGGTTGGTGTATGATGTCATATTGAGATGTGCCCTGACTTAGAGCTGCAGTAAGAGGATGAGGTTAACTGGAATATCTGTCTCCATGTTTTGTTCACAGGGTCCAGGTAGAAAGAGCAGGGTCACCTGTACCCAGCTGTCTGTCTATGAAGAGTGATCATTCAATGGGTACTCCACTTTCCTTCAAAGGAGAATCTACAGGAGATCAAAGGTAATTTAAATGGTTCATACTGACACTACTGTTTAGTTATACAGTCAAGCCGGAAAGTCTCCCCACCCCTTTCACCTTCTCCACGTTTTATTACGTTACAGACATATTCCAAAATTGATTAAATTCCTTTTTTCCCTCAAAATTCTACACACAACACCCCATAATGACAATGTGAAAAAAGTTTTTTTGAGATTTTTGCAAATTTATTAAAAAATAAAAAAATAAAATTTCTCATTTACATAAGTATTCATACCCTTTGCTTTAACGTATTTTTAAAGTATCATATTTCATATTTGGTCGCATATCCTTTACATGCTGTTACTTCCTGAAGTCTGTGACCATCAACATAAAAAAAACTGTCGATATCTTATTTTCAGGTACTGTTACAAGCGATACTATAACCTCTCTGCATTTGAATGGATCTCTATGGAAATTGGGGGGTGAGACTAGATTCAGCTGTAAATTACACTGGTACAGTATGGAACACATGGCTGGCTAAATGGCTGTAAGTTATCAAGGGTCTGAGCTATCAAACGAGCCCCAAACCATCACTCTGTTGCCAGATATGGAGTAGATGTGGATGGATCACTGCAAGGGTTATTTCTCCGGACTCATTTTCCTATAGAACTCTATGGGGAAAAAAGTCAGGAGAAACAACCCTTAAAGTGATCCATCCACATCTACTCCATATCTGGCAACAGAGTGATGGTTTGGGGCTCGTTTGATAGCTCAGACCCTTGATAACTTACAGCCATTTAGCCAGCCGTGTGTTCCATACTGTACCAGTGTAATTTACAGCTGAATCTAGTCTCACCCCCCAATTTCCATAGAGATCCATTCAAATGCAGAGAGGTTATAGTATCGCTTGTAACAGTACCTGAAAATAAGATATCGACAGTTTTTTTGATGTTGATGGTCACAGACTTCAGAAAGTAACAGCATGTAAAGGATATGCGACCAAATATGAAATATGATACTTTAAAAATACGTTAAAGCAAAGGGTATGAATACTTATGTAAATGAGAAATTTTATTTTTTTATTTTTAATAAATTTGCTAAAATCTCAAAAAAACTTCTTTCACATTGTCATTATGGGGTGTTGTGTGTAGATGTTTGAGGCAAAAAATGAACTCAATCTATTGTAGTATAAGTCTGTAACGTAATAAAACGTGGAGAAGGTGAAAGGGTGGGGAGACTTTCCGGCTTGACTGTACTTCAATGTCTCTGGCATCTTTCTGGTGTAGTAATACACATACGAGTGTAAAATAAATGCAAACTATTTTTGCATGATATAAAGAAAAGGCTTCATTTGTTTAGGGGGACTAAACCTCTAGTAGGGGGGTCTGGGAGCATGCTCCCCCAGGAGAAAGAAAAAAACAGCCACAAAATGGTTGTTCCCATGAGTTTTGAGAATAGCAATAGGCCTAAAATCAGTAAGTAACGGCGTTGTTGTTGCAAATCATATTTATTTAAATTGCTTAAAAGTTTGCACATACAGCAGTAGGGTTGGGGCCTAGGATACCATCGTCTATCGACTAAGATTTATGGGCATCGGCGATGGTTTACACATTGTGATGTCAAAGACTATCTGTGCATTCTAGTTTGATAGCGTATGGCAAATTATCGCAATAGCAACGGAATTAATTTAGGCCTGGCCTGTAGATTAAATTCTTTACCAGTAATTTGCGTTTTATTGCAATGAAAAACCAGATTCCGTAGCCTAAATCTAAATGTTCATGTAGCCTACGCATCGACTCAATTTTAACTTGTGATCACCCTTAATGAGCAGGGAATAATGTTGTGGGGGAATTTCCCCTCAGAGTTACCAAAGCCCATAGAGAGAGACTAAAATCTCTATTTACGCTCTCCTGTAAGCTTCTCCCGATCATTAGACAAAAACCTTGCACTTTAATAGCTTTATCAAAATATCCTAACTTTAGCTATGAGTCAAATAAGATACCAACGTACCTAGCTAATTGCAAACTATTATCTGTCTACTCTATTATCCAGCCTATCGCAGTAGCCAACTGCGGACATAAAACCTACTCCCCGTTGCAGATGCAAATTAAAATAAATAAATAAAAAGACAAGTGGTCTCCGTTTATTGTCACTGACACCTTTCTGGTGTAGGTGGGTGTATTATCACATTCAGGTATAGGTGAGGGGTATTATGTCATATTCAGATGTTCCGTGACTTAGAGCTCGAGGTAGAGGATGAGTTTAACTGGAAGCTGTCTGTGTGCTGTTAGTTAGAGCTGCAGAAAGAGGATGAGGTTAACTGGAAGCTCTGTCTCCATGTGCTGTGAGTTAGAGCTGCAGTAAGAGGATGAGGTTAACTGGAAGCTCTGTCTCCATGTGCTGTGAGTTAGAGCTGCAGTAAGAGGATGAGGTTAACTGGAAGCTCTGTCTCCATGTGCTGTGAGTTAGAGCTGCAGTAAGAGGATGAGGTTAACTGGAAGCTCTGTCCATGTGCTGTGAGTTAGAGCTGCAGTAAGAGGATGAGGTATGTGCTGTGAGTTAGTGCTGCAGTAAGAGGGTGAGGTTAACTGGAAGCTCTGTGTCCATGTGCTGTGAGTTAGAGCTGCAGTAAGAGGGTGAGGTTAACTGGAAGCTCTGTGTCCATGTGCTGTGAGTTAGAGCTGTAGTAAGAGGATGAGGTTAACTGGAAGCTCTGTCTCCATGTGCTGTGAGTTAGAGCTGTAGTAAGAGGATGAGGTTAACTGGAAGCTCTGTCTCCATGTGCTGTGAGTTAGAGCTGTTGTAAGAGGATGAGGTTAACTGGAAGCTCTGTCTCCATGTGCTGTGAGTTAGAGCTGTAGTAAGATGATGTGGTTAACTGGAAGCTGTCTATGTGTGCTGTTGGTTAGAGCTGCAGTAAGATGATGAGGTTAACTGGAATCTCTGTCTCCATGTTTTGTTCACAGGGTCCAGGTAGCAAGAGCAGGGTCACCTGTACCCAGCTGTCTGTCTATGAAGAGCGATCATTCAATGGATACTCCACTTTACTTCAAAGGAGAGTTAACAGGAGATCAAAGGTAATTAAACATGTTCGTATTGTCACTTGTGCTTAATTGTACTTCAATGTCACTGCTACCTGTCACGTGTAGATAGGTGAGGTCAGACACCTTCAGGTGGAGGTGAGGTGTATTATTTCATATTCTGACGTGCTGTGAGTTAGAGCTGCAGTAAGATGATGAGGTTAACTGGAATCTCTGTCTCCATGTTTTGTTCACAGGGTCCAGGTAGAAAGAGCAGGGTCACCTGTACCCAGCTGTCTGTCTATGAAGAGCGATCATTCAATGGATACTCCACTTGCCTTCAAAGGAGAATCTACAGGAGATCAAAGGTAATTTAAACGGTTCATACTGACCCTACTGTTTAATTATACTTCAATGTCTCTGGCATCTTTCTGGTGTAGGTGGGTGTAGTAAAACAAATAAGAGTGTAAAATAAATGCAAACAATTTTTGCATGATATAAAGAAAAGGCTTCAATTGTTTAGGGGGACTAAACCTCTAGTTGGGGGGTCTGGGAGCATGCTCCCCCAGGAGAAAGGAAAAAACAGCCACAAAATGGTTGTTCCCATGAGTTTTGAGAGTGGCAATAGGCCTAAAATCAATATATAACGGCTTTGTTGTTGCGAATAATATTTCTTTAAATTACTTAAAAGTTTGCACATACAGCAGTACGGTTGGGGCCTAGGATACCATCTTCTATCGAGTTAGATTCATGGGCATCGGCGATGGTTTACACAATGTGATGTCAAAGACTATCTGTGCATTCTAGTTTTATAGCGTATGGCTAATTGCCTCAATAGCAACGGAATTAATTTTGGCCTGTAGATGAAATTTTTTACCAGTAATTTGTGTTTTATTGCACGGAAAAACCAGATTCCATAGCCTAAATCTAAATCGACTCAATTTTAACTTCTGATCACCATTAATGAGCAGGGAATAATGTTGTGGGGGAATTTCCCCTCAGAGATACCAAAGCCCATAGAGAGAGACTAAAATCTCTGAATTTACGCTCTCCTGTAAGCTTCTCCCCATCATTAGACAAAAACCTTGCACTTTAGCTTTATCAAAATATCCTAACTTTAGCTATGAGTCAAATAAGATACCAACGTACCTAGCTAACTGCAAACTATTATCTGTCTACTCTGTTATCCAGCCTATCGCAGTAGCCAACTGCGGACATAAAACCTAGACTAGGCTACTCCACGCTGCAGATGCAAATAAAAATAAATAAATAAAAAGACAAGTGGTCTCCGTTTATTGTCACTGGCACCTTTCTGGTGTAGGTGGGTGTATTATCACATTCCGGTACAGGTGAGGGGTATTATGTCATATTCAGATGTTCCGTGACTTAGAGCTGCAGTTAGAGGATGAGTTTAACTGGAAGCTGTCTATGTGTGCTGTTAGTTAGAGCTGCAGTAAGAGGATGAGGTTAACTGGAAGCTATGTCTCCATGTGCTGTGAGTTAGAGCTGTTGTAAGAGGATGAGGTTAACTGGAAGCTCTGTCCATGTGCTGTGAGTTAGAGCTGTAGTAAGAGGATGAGGTTACCTGGAAGCTCTGTCTCCATGTGCTGTGAGTTAGAGCTGCAGTAATAGGATGAGGTTAACTGGAAGCTGTCTATGTGTGCTGTTGGTTAGAGCTGCAGTAAGAGGATGAGGTTAACTGGAAGCTCTGTCTCCATGTTTTGTTCACAGGGTCCAGGTAGCAAGAGCAGGGTCACCTGTACCCAGCTGTCTGTCTATGAAGAGCGATCATTCAATGGATACTCCACTTTACTTCAAAGGAGAGTTAACAGGAGATCAAAGGTAATTAAACATGTTCGTATTGTCACTTGTGCTTAATTGTACTTCAATGTCACTGCTACCTGTCACGTGTAGATAGGTGAGGTCAGACACCTTCAGGTGGAGGTGAGGTGTATTATTTCATATTCTGACGTGCTGTGAGTTAGAGCTGCAGTTAGAAGATAAGGTTACCTGGAAGCTCTGTCTCCATGTGCTGTGACTTAGAGCTGCAGTAAGAGGATGAGGTTAACTGGAAGCTCTGTGTCCATGTGATGTGAGTTAGAGCTGTAGTAAGATGATGAGGTTAACTGGAATATCTGTCTCCATGTTTTGTTCACAGGGTCCAGGTAGAAAGAGCAGGGTCACCTGTACCCAGCTGTCTGTCTATGAAGAGTGATCATTCAGTGGGTACTCCACTTTCCTTCAAAGGAGAATCTACAGGAGATCAAAGGTAATTTAAATGGTTCATACTGACACTACTGTTTAGTTATACTTCAATGTCTCTGGCATCTTTCTGGTGTAGTAATACACATAAGAGTGTAAAATAAATGCAAACTATTTTTGCATGATATAAAGAAAAGGATTCGTTTGTTTAGGGGGACTAAACCTCTAGTAGGGGGGTCTGGGAGCATGCTCCCCCAGGAGAAAGAAAAAAACAGCCACAAAATGGTTGTTCCCATGAGTTTTGAGAGTAGCAATAGGCCTAAAATCAGTAAGTAACAGCGTTGTTGTTGCAAATCATATTTATTTAAATTGCTTAAAAGTTTGCACATACAGCAATAGGGTTGGGGCCTAGGATACCATCGTCTATCGACTAAGATTTATGGGCATTGGTGATGGTTTACACATTGTGATGTCAAAGACTATCTGTACATTCTAGTTTGACAGCGTATGGCAAATTATCGCAATAGCAACGGAATTCATTTAGGCCTGGCCTGTAGATTAAATTCTTTACCAGTAATTTGTGTTTTATTGCAATGGAAAACCAGATTCCATAGCCTAAATCTAAATGTTCATGTAGCCTACGCATCGACTCAATTTTAACTTGTGATCACCCTTAATGAGCAGGGAATAATGTTGTGGGGGAATTTCCCCTCAGAGTTACCAAAGCCCATAGAGAGAGACTAAAATCTCTGTATTTACGCTCTCCTGTAAGCTTCTCCCGATCATTAGACAAAAACCTTGCACTTTAATAGCTTTATAAAAATATCCTAACTTTAGCTATGAGTCAAATAAGATACCAACGTACCTAGCTAATTGCAAACTATCATCTGTCTACTCTATTATCCAGCCTATCGCAGTAGCCAACTGCAGCCATAAAACCTACTCCCCGTTGCAGATGCAAATTAAAATAAATAAATAAAAAGACAAGTGGTCTCCGTTTATTGTCACTGACACCTTTCTGGTGTAGGTGGGTGTATTATCACATTCAGGTATAGGTGAGGGGTATTATGTCATATTCAGATGTTCCGTGACTTAGACCTGGAGTTAGAGGATGAGTTTAACTGGAAGCTGTCTATGTGTGCTGTGAGTTAGAGCTGCAGTAAGAGGATGAGGTTAACTGGAAGCTCTGTCTCCATGTGCTGTGAGTTAGAGCTGCAGTAAGAGGATGAGGTTAACTGGAAGCTCTGTCTCCATATGCTGTGAGTTAGAGCTGCAGTAAGAGGATGAGGTTAACTGGAAGCTCTGTCTCCATGTGCTGTGAGTTAGAGCTGCAGTAAGATGATGAGGTTAACTGGAATCTCTGTCTCCATGTTTTGTTCACAGGGTCCAGGTAGAAAGAGCAGGGTCACCTGTACCCAGCTGTCTGTCTATGAAAAGTGATCATTCAATGGCTGAACCATTTAACTTCCGAGGAGAGTTAACGGGACATCAAAGGTAAACAGGTTCACATTGACACTAAGGTTAAATTATACATCAATGTCACTCGCAACTTTCTGGTGTCAGTGGGGTGTATTATTACACATCCAGGTATAGGTTGGTGTATGATGTCATATTGAGATGTGCCCTGACCTAGAGCTGCAGTAAGAGGATGAGATTAACTGGGAGCTCTATCTCCATGTGCTGTTTGTTAGGTCTGCAGTAAGAGGATGAGGTTAACTGGAAGCTCTGTCCATGTGCTGTGAGTTAGAGCTGCAGTAAGAGGATGAGGTTTAGGAAAGAATCTTTATTTCCCAAGTTACCCATATGAGGGCCCCTTGGGAAAGAAAAGTTTGCACTGGCCATTCAGTGTACTGCAGCCTTTAAGTAGGAAGAATTTGGTCCCTCTTGTGTTGATGTTTTACCAGCGTTTGTTTAATCCGCCTGGGAATATGGTGTTGAGTTTTCTAATCCAATGTCTTTCTGTCCTACGTCTGTCCTCCTGTGTCCATTTAATATTTGAATGGAGGCCCGATATTTCTACTGCTTCAAGTCCATGGTGTAGGAAATGAGCCACTATGTGCGTGTCTGTTTTCCTATGATTTCTTATGTTATATATGTGTTGTGCCAATCTGGTCTTGATTGTATTTCCTGTCTCTCCTACATATATTATGTTGCAGTGTTTACACTTTATGACATAATGCAGTTATATGTGTTAACCGAGTGTTTGTTTAATAAGGTATGTTGTGTTTGTAGTGTTGTTTTTCACTGTTGTGGCCTGTTTGTAAAATATTGGGCCTTGTGTGGGTAAAATGTTGATTTCAGGTAGTTTACTACTAAGCAGATGATTCTTAAGGTCTTTGTTTCTTTTGTAGGCTGAAACGATTTTGCATTCCTGAAGCAAGTCTGTGTTTTGCAGAATCTTGGCCAGGTTCTGTTTAATTTTTCCGTTCGCTATTTGGCTGAATGTCGAGTAGGTGGTGATAAGTGGAATTATTTTTCTAGTGTCCTGTTGTTTTGTAGCCAAGAAGGTTTTCTGAATCTGTCTGAGGAACGATCTGGAATACCCCCTTGGTTTTAATGCATTGAAGAGGGTTTTGGTAGCCTCCTCAAAGTCTGTAATCTGTGTGCAGATTCTGTTGAACCTTAGCAATTGGGATTTAATCAGGCCTCTGAATGTACACTACTCACAAAAAGTTAGGGATATTCGGCTTTCGGGTGAAATTTCAGGATGAACCTAAAATGCACTATAACCTTTACAGGTGAAATGAATTTGACCTTCTCTAAACTTTTGAATGCACATGTCCAACTATTCAATGTTTCAGTACTTTTTGCACAACTTGCTGTTCTCTAACAAGGAGCTGAATGGCAAAATTCACAACAGGTGTTTGATCCATGAATCGACCAATAAATTTCCTGGTTCAATTAGAATTGGTATTTAAACAGTCCTCTTCATCATGCTATTCACATTTTGACATCATGAGACCAAGACGACACCTAACAATTGATCAACAGTACCTCGCCATTGCGAGGCTTCAAACAGGATGTTCTCAGAGGGAAGTGGCCACTGAGCTTAGAGTGTCACAGAGTGTCATCAGCAGGTTGCAACAGAAATACAGAGAGACTGGAAGAGTCACAGAAATGCATAGAAGTGGACGTCCTTTGGCCACATCCCACACTGATGACCGCTTCATTGTGAACAGTGCCCTGCGGAACCGGATGATGAATGCCACTCAACTCCAGGCACATTTAAGGGAGGTGAGAGGCACCCAAGTGTCACGTCAGACCATTCGAAACCGTTTACATCAGCGTGGTCTGCGTGCTAGACGACCTGCAAGGGTACCTGACCACACCACCAGGCACAGGCGTCATCGTCTTGCATGGGCCAGGGAGCATTTACGCTGGACGAGGGACCAGTGGGCCTCAGTGCTGCTCTCTGATGAAAGTCGATTCACGTTGAGCAGAAATGATGGCCGCCAACGATGTTGGAGACGTCAAGGAGAGCGCTATGCATCAGCCACTGTTGTCACCAGACGACCCTTTGGTGGTGGCGGTGTTACAGTGTGGGCAGGTGTGTCTAGTCAATACAGAACTACCCTACACTTTGTGAATGGTACAGTGACAAGCCCATACTACCTGAATAACATCATTAATCCAGTCATTGTGCCCCTGCATGAACAACACAGGCCTAATTTCATCTTCATGGACGACAATGCTCCAGCTCATCGAGGTCGCATCATTAGGGAAAGGCTGCTGGAGACTGGGGTACCTCAAATGGAGTGGCCTGCACTTTCTCCAGACCTGAATCCCATAGAAAACCTATGGGATCAGCTGACTCACCGTGTAGAGGCTCGTAACTCTGTACCCCAGAACCTCAATGACCTGAGGGCCGCCCTTCAAGAAGAGTGGGATGCCATGCCTCAGCAGACAATAAGTCGACTTGTGAACAGCATGAGACGTCGTTGTCAAGCTGTAATTGATGCTCAAGGGCACATGACAAGTTATTGAGACATTGACATTTTTGTTGTGGTATACCCACCACTGTTGTTGGCTTTTGTTTCAATAAATTGTTTGAGATGAGGAAATCACCATTGCATGCTTCTACTTAAATGCCCTACTTTCATGATACGTATAATATCACTGTAGCGTGAACTTACATTTTCCATAAATTTCACCCGAAAGCCAAATATCCCTAACTTTTTGTGAGTAGTGTATGTTTCGGGTGGAGACTGTCCTTGTGTAAGAGTGCATGTGTGTCTGTGTCTTTAAAGAAAACTTTAGTGTCTAATGTGTGTGTTTGGGGAAATTAGGGCCCCGTGTATGTGGTAGTGTCCAAAAAATCAATATATTCATAATGTGTGGTGTGTTTAATTGTGATAGTTGTATGGTGCGTGTTGAGGATCTGAATGAAGTGTTTGAAATCTTCTGAGCTATGTGTCCATGTTCCCCAGATGTCATCTAAATACCTGAAATAATTAGTGGGAAGTTTGGGACATTTTTCAAAAACAGTCTCCTCCCAATGTGCCATGTAAATGTTGGCATGAGCCAGTGCGAATGTTTTGCCCATAGCTGTGCCACTGGTCTGTAAGAAGAATTCTTTATTGAATTCAAAGTCATTTTTGGTGAGGCTTATCTCCAGTAATTGCAGGAGGATTGTATCCGGTCGATTGTTGTCCGGGTACTTTTCCATCCATGTTTTTACCGCTGTTAATCCCGCTGTTGTGTTTATGTTGGTGTATAGACTATCTATGTCTATGGTGAACAGGATGGCTTCTTCCGGTATTTTGGCATTTTTTATTTTGTTTATGAAATCATATGTGTCTTTGATGTAGCTTTTGTGTTTTGTCGACAGTGGGTTCAGAAAAAGTCTAAGTATTCAGCTATCCTATAGGATTCGCTGTTGCAGTCTGAAATAATAGGCCTCCCTGCTGGGATCTCATATGGTATGCTCCAGGATTCTGGTGGCTTGTGTATTTTAGGGAGGAGGTAAGTAAGAGGATGACGTTAACTGGAAGCTCTGTCTCCAATTGCTGTGAGTTAGAGCTGCTGTAAGAGGGTGAGGTTAACTGGAAGCTCTGTCTCCAATTGCTGTGAGTTAGAGCTGCAGTAAGAGGGTGAGGTTAACTGGAAGCTCTGTCTCCATGTGCCGTGAGTTAGAGCTGCAGTAAGAGGATGAAGTTAACTGGAAGCTCTGTCTCCAACTGTTGTGAGTTAGAGCTGCAGTAAGGATGAGGTTAACTGGAAGCTCTGTCTCCATGTGCTGTGAGTTAGAGCTGCAGTAAGAGGATGAGGTTAACTGGAAGCTCTGTCTCCAACTGTTGTGAGTTAGAGCTGCAGTAAGGATGAGGTTAACTGGAAGCTCTGTCTCCATGTGCTGTGAGTTTGAGCTGCAGTAAGAGGGTGAGGTTAACTGGAAGCTCTGTCCATGTGCTGTGAGTTTGAGCTGCAGTAAGAGGATGAGGTTAACTGGAAGCTCTGTCTCCAACTGTTGTGAGTTAGAGCTGCAGTAAGGATGAGGTTAACTGGAAGCTCTGTCTCCATGTGCTGTGAGTTTGAGCTGCAGTAAGAGGGTGAGGTTAACTGGAAGCTCTGTCCATGTGCTGTGAGTTAGAGCTGCAGTAAGAGGGTGAGGTTAACTGGAAGCTCTGTCTCCAACTGTTGTGAGTTAGAGCTGCAGTAAGGATGAGGTTAACTGGAAGCTCTGTCTCCATGTGCTGTGAGTTTGAGCTGCAGTAAGAGGGTGAGGTTAACTGGAAGCTCTGTCCATGTGCTGTGAGTTAGAGCTGCAGTAAGAGGATGAGGTTAACTGGAAGCTCTGTCCATGTGCTGTGAGTTAGAGCTGCAGTAAGAGGGTGAGGTTAACTGGAAGCTCTGTCCATGTGCTGTGAGTTAGAGCTGCAGTAAGAGGGTGAGGTTAACTGGAAGCTCTGTCCATGTGCTGTGAGTTAGAGCTGCAGTAAGAGGGTGAGGTTAACTGGAAGCTCTGTCCATGTGCTGTGAGTTAGAGCTGCAGTAAGAGGGTGAGGTTAACTGGAAGCTCTGTCTCCATGTGCTGTGAGTTAGAGCTGCAGTAAGAGGATGAGTTTAACTGGAAGCTCTGTCTCCATGTGCTGTGAGTTAGAGCTGCAGTAAGAGGGTGAGGTTAACTGGAAGCTCTGTCTCCATGTTTTGTTCACAGGGTCCAGGGGTCACCTGAGTCCAGCTGTTTCGAAGAGAGGTTGAATAAACAGGTGAGAGGTGTCTGCTTTTTTAGAATTTTTTTAAATAGTTTTGTCACACACAGACACAATGTCTTTGGGTAAAATAGCAAGACGCAGGGAAACGGAGTGCGAGTTGGTCTCTTCCACCTTTTATTATTTAGCCTACAATAAACAGACCAAACAGAAATACCTCTTTCCCGTCACCCTCACGGGTTTGGGTAAAGGCAAAGAAAAAATAACTAATAATAATAATAATAATCACTATAATTGGCCTGTTTGTTTGAAGTTTGTCTGAATATATATAATCCATGTATAATATTATGATATGTTATTAATGTTAAGTGTCTAATATTGCGCCAGGGCCTCGTATTACTCATAACCATCCACAGTGTTCCATCACACAAACACAATTAACCAGCTTTTTATGAACACATTTTAAACAGGCTTTTAAGTGATACTGCAATCGCTTTTCTAAGCCCTTTTTTACAGCTTCAATTTGAACTTGGAGCCGTGGGTAGGTGTGGTTATATGACGATGATGCCACAAGGTCATATTATGAATATTCATTAGGGCTGTCAACATTGGCCAAAAATCACGTTCGAATATTCCTTCTGAAAAAACACATAAGTTTGAATATATTCAAATATCTATTAAAATTTTTAAATGCTTTTAAAATGTTTAACATAGGCCATCTGTAGCTTACATAGCTTGCATACAACTTTGTCTCGAGGTTCCACAATTTTTCCGTTCACTGACCAAAAACCGAAGTACTTCCAAACGGGGCTTTTTAGATTGCTCGGAGTGCTAATCACTCTCTCCGCGGCCGAGCTGGTTTTCCGAACTCTCTGCCATGCTGCTGCTGTTGATTTATTGGCTCTTTAATGCTCAACGAATATGCCTACATTTGATTTTCAATCTGCTATTAAATGAAAGTGCCGTGTCCGTCCAGTACAAGCATTGCAATGACCCGTATGCAGCGTCTTCCATTTTCAACAGAGGAGACGCTAAAATTAGAGATTTATTTTTGGTTTAACACAGCCCAAGTTGAAAGGAAGACAGAGGCTGCATTCGAATAGTCAAATTTGAGCAAGGATCCTTTAGATCGCATGAAACGGAAATAGTTTCCGGGCAGCCATGTGAAGGACCGTTTGAATTTCTTATATTGAGAAGGAAAAGAGCTTCACAATTCCTTTTATCCGTCCTTTCACAAAGGATGCTCTGGACTAATCTTTTCAAAAGAAAGGTAGCATTCGCGCCCCACAATGCAATGCCGTCAATGTTTTCATAAGCATCTGAGTTTTCCGGAACCTACCGCATTCAAACAAGGCGAACATCTGAGAAATGCCAGAAATCTAAATGTGAATAGCTCGTATTGTTGGTTAGTATTGGCTTATAATAGAAAGTAAACAAACAATGACACAATCCGACAATACACCAAATTTATTGCAACGCTAAATTTTGCAGAGATAAAAACGAACGGTTCAAGTCAAATGCAGACAGCAATGATGCACATTTTGTCGTAATTTTTCGTGAAGTTGTAGTTCGTTATGTTGAACAGTCACATCAATACGAATGGACGTCGCACCATGACGCAAGGTAGAGAAGGAGGTTCGAATTCCACAGTTACGCGAGATTCTTTGTAAATCTCTCCTTCCAACTTTGACCCCCATGACGTTTTCTGGCGAGGTCAAGGAAAAGTTGCAAGGAAAGGAAAAAGGAGTTATTTTTTTGACTATTCGAATGCAGCCAGACACTTTTATCTGCGATAAATTAAATTTTATTTATATAGCCCTTTTCACAGACGACTGTCACAAAGACGCTTTACAGAACAGAAAGGGGAGGAAAGGGGAAATAGGAAATGGCCGCTCTAAGCCAGCTCTAAGCCCCCGATAACAGAGGTAAAAACTCTCTAGTAGGGAGAGAAAACCCTCATACAGTGGCGAGAAAAAACTCCCCGATGGGAAGAAATCTCGAGAGGAATCCGGCTATTGGGGGGATGCCCATCCTCCACTGGCCTATGGGTTGATTATTTCATAGGGAGGTATTCTACTCTGATGACTCCGTCATGTAGAGATCAGCAGTGGCAGGTGGGGGGCTCCTAGCTGGTCTTGGGCTGGAGCTCCGGGCCAGGAGGGGGGCGGGGGAAGGGCGCGGGAAACTCGGGAAACTTGGGCTAGAGCTCCGGGCAGGTGCCCAGAGCAGGGAAAAGAGGAAAAAAGAAAAAAAACATTGTTCAGATGGTAGCAGAACAAGCAGAGCAGGAGAGAAAAAGTTGCTTGCGTGCGATAAGGAAACCCCGGCAGAATAAGGCTATGGCTGCATGCCATAAACACAAATGACGCTGCATTTTTTTTTTTCTTCTAATGTTAATTTTCAGATTCGAACGTCATTTTTTTTTTACAATTCGAATAGCATTCGAATATCGAACCATCGTATGACAGCACTAATATTCATATGGTCAATGAATGAAAGGGTGTGTCTTTGTGAACTGACTCAGCCCCCTTCCAGCTCTCTGTCACCAAGCTCTCTGCTCACTTTACTAGCCGAGACTCCACCTATTTTTATGCTAAGGATTTCGGGACGTCACGAATCCCCGGAAATGCAGCGCATGGTAAGCCGACACAGAAACTCAGACGACACCCACTTGGACGCAATATGAGATTTTCAGATAAAAACTGTTGTGTATGATCATAGTCTAACCCAAAACATCGGTTTTCAACGAGTTTCCGAGTCGTAGATGCAAAAACACAGACCAACTTTTGCTCCAATGTGAGGCTCGTTGGATTTTTTACCTACGCACATTATATCCTTTAGGCCTTAATGATTCTTTTGAATTATCCTGTTTTTTATAAAAACAGCACACACCAGCATGTCCTTACTATTGCTCTTTGTCATGTCTTAACGTTTGAATTTTTATGGATGCATTTAACCTAATGTTACAAATGGTTTCTTTTGTAAACTCATTGATTGCTGTGCTAAATTGAATATTGTCAAATCCCGACATTAATTTAGTGATGACACTGATTGATTCTTGATACTAATCGACTAATTGTACAATTGATTAACTCTTTTTTCTGAATTTATTATGTGACCTTACATCCTTATAAATTGCGTGTCTTGTGATTTTGACATACTAGCACTGAAAATGGTCTGAGGACCGAAACGTCTGTGTTGCACTTTTGTGTTTTGCACTTTTTTCACTTGCACATTATTTAATTGTCTAATATAAATATACATTGCTATTGCATCTCGGCCTCTGGAATCTGTTTTTCCATGTTTTGGAGTGCGAGTATCTTTGCTGTTTTTTTTTTTTTAGAATTTCCAACTTACGCACCCATTCAGAATTGCCAAAAAAGGCGCAAACTGCCACGTTGCCTTGATTCAAATATCTGGTATGACCAGAATCCTGAACGCAAACAGCAAGTGAAGCTCCTGGCCGTGCAAATGAAGCCTTAGTGCTTATGCTAATGTGCTGCACTTAACTCCTCAAAAGACACAGCTTAACATCTAATCTTGTTCTGGGGTGCTACCTGGCCATCCTTGGCTCCCTGCAAGTTTAGATTCCTTTTGCTGGGCCCAAACACAGCGGCAGAGTAAGACTGCAAACAGAGACTTTTACACAAGAAGCATTCAGTTCACAGTTTGTATTTACTAAATGTATTGCACAGAGAAAGGCCATTAATCTAAAGAAATTAATGATTTATCACAAGTAGTCTCTCTACAAAACCATCAATCAGGATGAAAATCTGCACTTCAAATATGAGCGTTTGGCACTAATGCATCTTTGGGGTCTGGAAGTATCTGACCCTTTTCTGGCTATCAACAACACACAACACATAAGGCAAGGATCGTGGTGTGATTAGTAGTGTTTATTTCAGTTACTGTGATACAGCACACCTCTTCATGTGTTTATTTCACACACTGATACAGCACACCTCTTCATGCGTTTATTTCACACTGATACAGCACACCTCTTCATGTGTTTAGTTCACACTCTGATACAGCACACCTCTTCATGTGTTTATTTCACATTCTGATACAGTACACCTCTTCATGTGTTTATTTCACACTCTGATACAGCACACCTCTTCATGTGTTTATTTCAGTCTGATACAGCACACCTCTTCATGTGTTTATTTCAGTCTGATACAGCACACCTCTTCATGTGTTTATTTCACATTCTGATACAGCACACCTCTTCATGTGTTTATTTCACAGACTGATACAGCACACCTCTTCATGTGTTTATTTCAGTCTCTCCTGCGCACTCTGATGAAGCTGAAGAAGGATAAAAAGTTGAAACTGTTTCAGAGCCATCTGAGTCAGTATTCCCCAGAATGCAGTGAGAGAGAGCAGAGGGATCCTGAGGCTCTGTACATAGTGGAGAAGATGCTGGAGACCTGTGGCAGTGAGAGGTCTCTGAAGATCACACTCCACATCCTGAGGAACATGTATCAGAAGGATCTCACCGCCTCACTGGAGAGAGATGAGCAGCACAGTAAGAGTTTTCTCTCATTGTTTCTGCGTGTCCATTAGAGTACAGAAATGAGTTTAGCAAACAAATCTAACCGAGAACAGTGTTCTGATTTATAACATTCACACTTTCAAAATAGTGTTTTACTTTACATTACATTCATTTAGCAGACGCTTTTATCCAAAGCGACGTACAGTAAGTGCATACAGAGACATCATCAAGATCACTACAGAACAGACAAGAAAGCACATCCTTCCCATAATGTAGCAGCTATCCCTAGTAATGAACGTTGACTGTAGTTCACAGTAAGCTGTGGGTAAATCAGCAATACTACACTTCTATTCTAAATACTATTATAAACTATAATAAACAGACAGGAAAACACAGGGAACTAGTAAACATGGAACTGATATTCCTAGGTGAGGATATCAGTCAAGGTGGAGTCTGAAGAGGTGTGTCTTCAGGCCTCGACGGAAACAGGCAGGGTTGGAGTAGAACGTAGGGGAATGGGAAGTTCATTCCACCACTGAGGAGCTAATGTGGAAAAAACTCCGCAGTCGGGACAAGCGAGAGCCTTTGACACGGAGGGGGGGAAGTGCCAGTCGCCCTGCTGTAGAAGAGCGAAGTGGTCGAGCAGGAACATAGTTCTGGATTAAGTCCTGCAGGTAGGCGGGGCCTGTCCTATTGGCTGCAGTGTAGGCCAGGGTCAGAACTTTGAACCTGATCCTGGCTGCAACTGGCAGCCAGTGGAGAGACCTCAGCAGGGGGGTTACATGGGAAAATTTCGGGAGGTTGAACACAAGCCGGGCAGCTGCATTCTGGATCAGTTGAAGAGGCAGAATGGTGCAGGCCGGTAGGCTTGCGAGCAGGGAGTTGCAGTAGTCGAGGCGTGAGGTGACCATGGTCTGGACAAGAAGCTGGGTGGAGTAGGTGGTCAGGTACGGTTGAATCCTCCTGATGTTGTACCGGAGGAACCTGCAGGACCGAGCAGCCAGTCGTCCAGGACCACCCCCAGGTTCCTTGCAGAGCGGGAGGCAGCCACCACGGTCCCGTCAACGGTGATGGAGAGGTCATGTAGTGGGGAGGTCTTGTACGGCATGAAGAGGAGCTCTGTCTTGTCAAGGTTGAGCTTCAGGTGATGGGTAGCCATCCACTCAGAGATGTCAGTCAGACAAGCAGATATCCTCTCCTTAACCTGTGGGGTAGAGGGAGGGAAAGAGAGGAAGAGTTGAGTATCATCAGCATAGCTATGGTATGAGAAGCCATGTGAATGAATTACTGAGCCAAGAGACTTAGTATACATAGAGAACAGCAGAAGACCCAGTACAGATCCCTGCGGGACTCCTGTAGACAGGGGATGGGGAGCAGAGACGGAACCCTTCCAGGAGACTTGGTAGGATCTACAGTGCATCCGGAAAGTATTCACAGCGCTTCACTTTTTTTTTAAGGGTTGTTTCTCCTGACTTTTTTCCCGATAGAGTTCTATAGGAAAATGAGTCCGGAGAAATAACCCTTGCAGTGATCCATCCACATCTACTCCATATCTGGCAACAGAGTGATGGTTTGGGGCTCGTTTGATAGCTCAGACCCTTGATAACTTACAGCCATTTAGCCAGCCATGTGTTCCATACTGTACCAGTGTAATTTACAGCTGAATCTAGTCTCACCCCCTAATTTCCATAGAGATCCATTCAAATGCAGAGAGGTTATAGTATTGCTTGTAACAGTACCTGAAAATAAGATATCGACAGTTTTTTGATGTTGATGGTCACAGACATCAGGAGTAACAGCATGTAAAGGATATGCGACCAAATATTAAATATGATACTTTAAAAATACGTTAAAGCAAAGGGTATGAATACTTATGTAAATGAGAAATTTAATTTTTTTATTTTTAATAAATTTGCAAAAATCTCAAAAAAACTTTTTTCACATTGTCATTATGGGGTGTTGTGTGTAGAATTTTGAGGGAAAAAATTAATTTAATCAATTTTGGAATAAGGCTGTAACAGAACAAAATGTGGAAAAAGTGAAGCGCTGTGAATACTTTCCGGATGCACTGTATCAGTGAGATATGATACAAACCAAGAGAGGGCAGTTCCAGAAATGCCCATCTCAGCGAGTGTGGAGATCAGGAGTTTGTGGTTGACCGTGTTGAATGCCGCAGACAGGTCAAGGAGAATCAGAACAGAGGAGAGAGAGGAGGCTCTAGCAGTGGCGAGTGCCTCAGTCACAGCCAGGAGAGCAGTTTCAGTGGAATGGCCGGTTCTGAAGCCAGACTGATGCGGGTCAAGCAGGTTGTTCTGGTGGAGAAAAACAGACAGTTGGTTAAGGACAGCACGTTCAATTGTTTTGGACAGGAAGGGCAAGAGAGATACAGGACAGTAGTTCCTGACATCAGCGGGATCTAAGCTAGGTTTTTTAAGGAGTGGGGTTACACGGGCAGTTTTAAAGGCAGCAGGAACATGGCCACAGATTAGGGAGGTGTTAATAATGGAGGACAGATATGGAAGGAGCTCAGCAGATATAGACTGGAGGACTGTTGAAGGTATGGGGTCTGAAGGTATGGGGTCTAGTGGACAGGTGGTTGCGCAATGGCGCATCACCAGCTCGAGCACATCTGAGTCCTCCAGAGTCTTGAAGGACGACAGTGTAGCGATGGGTTCAGTATGGGGGATGTGGGGTGTCACCGGATGCGTGAAGGAGTTCCGGATCGCGGCCACCTTCCCCTCAAAGTGGGTCAGGAAGTCATCTGCAGAGAGGGAGGAGGGTGAAGGGGGTGGAGGGGGGGGTGAGCAGAGAGGAGAAGGTGGAAAAGATTTTACGTGGGTTAGATAGACATGTATCAATTTTAGACTGGAAAAATGAAGTTTAAGCTGATGTGGTTGCAGCTGTGAAGGCTGCCAGCAGAGTGTGGTAAGAGGCCAGGTCATCTGGGGATCTGGATTTCCTCCACTTTCGCTCAGCGGCTCGTAGCATGGTTCTGCTGGATCTGAGAGAATCCGTCAGCCACGGGGAGGGGGGTGATAGTCGGGCTGGTTTGGAGACAAGAGGACATAGTGAGTTGAGAGACTGAGAGAGGCATGAGTTAAACACAGAGGTGGCAACATCAATAGGCACATTAACAATCTTACATATAGAAAACATCACACACAACATGTACACAAAGGCATTTAAATTAAAATATAGCATCAAGCATTGATTATGGGAGCCAGCAAATGCACGTGAGATTAAATGTCCCTGAGAGGGAGTCAAAGCAGGAACCTTGTGCTCAAAATCCAGTAACTAAACCACTGTCCCATCAGACATACTGCTCTGAGTTTGTATCCAGGATTAAACCCCATCAGACAGACTGCCCGGAGTTTGTATCCAGGATTAAACCCCATCAGACAGACTGCCCGGAGTTTGTATCCAGGGTTAAACCCCATCAGACAAACTGTTCTGTGTTTGTATCCAGAGTTAAAGAGCACTCAAGATTAAATATTAGATTTTAAAATTACCAAGTGACCTTTGAAGACAGTATTTACCAGAATGATATGTGTACAACATAAACCTGAGAAATTTAATGTAAAAGGACAATTAAACCCATGTTCACTGTTTTAATGTGTTTTTCCCATCATCCTAGTGTGCACTTTTCTGATAATTTGTTATATTCATGATGGAATATTGGCCTAATTGAGAGGTGTGTAACACACTTTGTGGGGGGTGTGTAACACACTATGTGAGCGGTGTGTAAACTGTGTGAGAGGTGTGTAACACTGTATGAGAGGAGTGTAACACACTGTGAGCGGTGTGTAACACTGTATGAGAGGAGTGCAACACACTGTGAGAGGTGTGTAACAGTGTGTGAGGTGTGTAACACTGTATGAGAGGAGTGTAACACACACTGAGCGGAGTGTAACACACTGTGAGCGGTGTGTGACTGTGTGAGGTGTGTAACACTATGAGAGGAGTGTAACACACTGTGAGAGGTGTGTAACACTGTATGAGAGGAGTGTAACACACTATGTGAGCCGTGTGTAACTGTGAGGTGTGTAACACTGTTTGAGAGGAGTGTAACACACTATGTGAGCAATGTGTAACACTGTATGAGAGGAGTGTAACACACTGTGTGAGAGGTGTGTAACACTGTATGAGAGGAGTGTAACACACTGTGTGAGAGGTTGGTAACACTGAGGTGTGTAAAGTACTATGAAAACTGACTTCATAAATATTTTTATTGGTTGTTTCTTCTTGAAATAAGTTATTGAATGGGAAATGTTAAACTTATTTTAAACATAATTATTTCTCATATTTCCTCTCTTCAGATGAATCCATAAAAAGAGCCCAGCAGACACTGAAAACTGATCTGAAGAGGAAGTTTGAATTCATATTTGAAGGTTTAGCAAGGCAGGGCCACCAAACCCTCCTGAATGAGATCTATACAGAGCTCTACATCACAGAGGGGGGGGAGTGGGGGGGTCAATAATGAACATGAGATCAGGAAGATTGAGACAACATCCAAGAGACAAACTACACAGGAGACTGCAATCCTCTGCAATGACATCTTTAAGCCTTTACCTGGACAAGAGAAACCCATCAGAACTGTGCTTACAAAGGGCATCGCTGGCATTGGGAAAACCGTCTCTGTGCAGAAGTTCATTCTGGACTGGGCAGAAGGGAAAGCCAATCAGGACGTTGATTTCATCTTCACTCTTCCTTTTCGAGATCTGAATTTGAAGAAGGAGAGAGAATTCAGCCTGATGCAACTTCTGCAGCACTACTTTCCACAACTGAAAGAGATCAAAAGTGTTGAAGGTGATGAAGTCAAAGTTGTGTTTATCTTTGATGGTCTGGATGAGTGTCGACTTCCTCTACATTTCCAGAGCAATAAGATCTGCTGTGATATAACGGAGTCATCATCAGTGGATGTGCTGCTGACCAACCTCATTCTGGGGAATCTGCTTCCCTCTGCTCTCGTCTGGATCACCTCCCGACCAGCAGCAGCCAATCAGATCCCTCCTGAGTGCGTCCACCAGGTGACAGAGGTACGAGGGTTCAATGACCCACAGAAGGAGGAGTACTTTAAGAAGAGAATCAGAGATCAGAAACAGGCCAGCAGAATTATCTCACACATGAAGTCATTCAGGAGTCTCTACATCATGTGTCACATACCAGTCTTCTGCTGGATTTCTGCTACTGTTCTGGAGACAATGTTGGGTGAAGTAGAAGGAGATCTGCCCAAAACTCTGACTGAAATGTACACACACTTCCTGCTCATTCAGACTAATGTAAAGAATCAGAAGTATCATGGCACCAATGAGACAACCCCAAAGAAAATGTCAGAGTCAGATACAGAAATTATCCTGAAACTGGGGCATCTGGCTTTTCTACAGCTGGAAAAGGGCAATCTGATATTCTATGTAGAGGACCTGAGAGAGAGTGGCATTGATGTCAGTGAAGCTTCAGTGTACTCTGGGGTGTGCACAGAAATCTTTAAAGAGGAGTGTGGGTTGGATCAGGAGAAGGTCCACTGCTTTGTGCATCTGAGCATTCAGGAGTATCTGGCTGCCTTGTTTGTGTTTCTTGCATGTATATGTGAGAACATAAATGTATTCAGAGCAGATGAATCAATACCTCACATTCACAGAGTGCAGCTGTCTGCGTTACACAGGAGTGCAGTGGATCAGGCCTTACAGAGTAAGAATGGACACCTGGACCTTTTCCTCCGATTTCTTCTCGGCCTCTCTCTGGACCCCATTCAGACTCTCTTAGGAGATCTACTGACACAGTTACACAAAGCAAACCCCATTACTACTATCTTTCTAAGACTACACACACAGACAGAAAGCAAATCAGAGAGCATTGAGAAAACAGTCCAGTACATTAAGGAGAAGATCAGAGAGGAATCTTCAGCAGAGAGAACCATCAATCTCTTCCACTGTCTGAATGAACTGAATGACAACTCTCTAGTGAAGGAAATCCAGAATTCCCTGACCTCAGGAGAACTTTCTTCTAAAAAGCTGGAACCAGACCAATGTTCATCTCTGGCCTTTGTGTTACTGATGTCAGAGGAGATCCTGGATGCGTTCGACTTGAAGACCTACAACACATCAGCAGCAGGTTATCAGAGACTCCTACCTGTAACCAGGAACTGCAGGAAGGCCATGTGAGTATTATGTCATTAATAAAGTTTATTATAAAGATTATTGACAGTATATTTTCTCACTTTCTACTTCTAATGAGAATAAAGTTCAATAGAATTGTTGGGAAAGTAAAAATTTGTTAAATTATTATTATTTCTGAATCAGCTTAATGTCCTCATTTAATGTTCTGAATCGAGAATATAAGCACCATCAAAAACTCCAAAACTTAATTTTATTTGATTTAATTTACTTATTATTTATAAAAGATACCAATTTTCAAATAAACAATGAATTGTTGATAGATTAATCTGATGGGTAAACGTTTATCAAAACATAAAATTGAAATGAAAGAAAGGCTATATTAAGTTATAATATTAAGATAAGGGACAAAAAAAAAAAAAAGCTATCGTAAAAAAGCTATCGTAAATTCAAACTAAACGTGCCGTCTTTCCCGTCCTCTGGTTCACAAACGCGATGCTGCCAAGTTGAAACCGTAGCAGCAGCAGCAGCACGATGGAGAGGCCGACTGGAGGGTGTCTCTGCCAGCTGCTTCCTGCTCCTGGCCAGTCTGGGAATATTCACCCTGCACAATTGTTCACAGGAACCATTTATTATAGTTTTAGCACTGGAACATAAATGGAAAATATATTTTGTTTGAAGGGGAAAAAATAAAAAAAATTAAGAATATTCAGTGTCACCTTTCTTTTAATATCCGAGTAACGGTTCGTAGAGACGCACCTGCTCTTCAGCCATGATGAAATTAGCAGCTGGCTGTGGCGCTAAAGCTGGATTCTCACCAAATCCGTCAACGACGTATGGGGACGCGCAGGAACCCCAAACTGTGCGTTTGGTGGGTGGTGCTATTAGATGGGTTCAGTAGCCTACGTGGGAACATTAACGGCATCTGATTGGTTAGACGTATTTTGCCTGCGTTTTCAAACCGGAACAGCATGGCGGCCTGTTAATAAACTTTCTTTTATACCACTTAAACAGTCCACTAAAATACGTTTCTGAAAACATTTGAGGCGAGAAATAGTCTATGCAGTTACTAAATCGTGATTCATATTTGATCTAAAACGCCGACTTTGACTGTTTGATCCGAGTTTCGCAAGCAACGGCGGACGCATTCATTTGCCTAAAGTAGGTTTGGAATCTATCCTATTCAAATTCAGAACCGGCGAACGTACCACACAGTCGCCGCGCGAACGCATCGCATCCTCTCCATAGAAAATGAATAGAATGCGTCTGATCGATGTACCTCGCTGGATTTGGTGTGAATGCAGCTTAACACACTGGGCTCTATCCTACTCTCGGCGCTAAGCGGCATTAACCCAAACGCAAGCGTCTTTGCTAATTTCAGACCGGTGTAGTTGTCATTTTACCGTCCAGAGCTCACGTTATTTAAATAGCAAGTAAACTTGCGCTGAATGGGCCGGGTTGGTCTTAAGATGAGGTCTGGTCAGGATCATTTTTGGCGTATTGCTATCTTGAGGCAGCAAAAAGCATTTGCACTAAAACCACCACCACAAACCTGGTCTGAAGTCATGTCACAGTTATTTTAACGGCACAATATTAAGATAGCAATGTAGGGGACATACCTCTATATCCTTATACAAGGCACCACCTATGTAGGTGTAGCAGTATAACCGCAATTAGTAATCAGTCTCATAAAATTACCATTATCTAAAATATTTAACCATAAGTTTAGAACTTATGAACAATTAATAATCAAAGTTACAAGTATTAGTGGACATATGTAATTAAATCAAAGATTTAATACATAATCTGAAGGATGGAATAGACTATGAATAGACTATCAGTCCTAGCAGTGCAGAAGACGGACGCGTAGCTGCAGCTCCTAACCGATAACGCAAATGACTTGCACCAAATGACTCGTTATTCACTGAATACCGACTATATTCATATTGTTAGTAATGTGGAGAGTTGAATGAAGAATTAGCATGCAGGAAGAGAGAAACCACGTGGGTGGTGTCGTGTTACTCTAGGTAGCTAGCCAATTCGAGCAGGGTAAACACGGCAAACAGAACTCATTAAAATAAACAGTAAACGGACAGATATAACCACACAGATTCACATTAACTTCAGTTAAGACTAGACTAAACTAAACTGTAGCTACTGCCTGGGATGCTTAGTCAGTCTTACTGAGAGCCTTCCACCTGTGTTGTCTCCGGTGGTCGCTGTTGCGCTCCTGGGAACACACGGTCATGGAGTTGTGAATTGTGAAGGTTTTCCAGCAGCCTGAGCCGGTGTCCTTTTCGCGGCATGGGTGGCGATGACAGCTGGTCTCCTCCAAGTCGTCTGGGGGTGTCCCTCTCGCTGTTTGTAAAGTTCGTTTTGCTGAAGTTTCTTGTGGTCAGCTAGCGCAGTGCTGCACGCTCGCTATTTTCCATGTGGGATGAAGTAAATTTAGTCGCCGCAAAGCGAGCAAAGTCAGCGGCCCCTTGGAGAGCCACGTTCTCTTGTGTTTTCACAGAAGTCTCCTCAGCAATAGCAGCAATCCACTGCGTTCTGTGAACCCCAGTATTAGGAGAACTCCACAGAATTGTGGGAGTTCCGGTGCTGTGTGAACTCCACAGTGTTGTGGGAGTCCCAGGGAAAAGTGAGCAAGTCCGCTGGATGCAAGGGCGAGAAGAGCCTGAGCGATGGTCGTCACTCAGTTTTATTAACTTGGTGGGGGGAAGGGAACCTTCACACCCACAGTTCTAATATAGGCTGCGTCCCAATTCGCCCTTCGCACTTCAAATGCAGGTGCCCGCGAGAACCTCCAGGGGCTTAGTGTGTCCCATTTCTTATTTTGTGTTTCGCAAGGGTACTCTCGAGCGCCGCCATGAGCCCTTGATGCACCCCTCTAGCAAGTCCGCATCAGACCGCACTTTTCAGAGGGGTATTACCCCAAATCCCCTGCGAAATTGTGATGTTTCTGTTTCTAACCAATCACAGAGGACTTGAGCCAAGCAGTTAGGCTACACACCTGATTCTACTAATTAACCACTAATTTGATTAATCAATGTTTGATTAGTAGAACTCCTGTGTGTAACTGCTTGGTTTTGAACAAAAGCGTGCACAAACACCGGTAGTTTCTGGATAAGATTGAGGATCCCTGATCTTCACCTGTTTTTTTCACCCATAACTTTATAGAACAACAGGAATTTTGACCAAGCTTTTTCATGCAGTGTGTCCCAATTCTTTCCTTTTAAACCCATGCACCCTCGTGCACTTGCACACCTTGAGTGCACACCCTCTGACGTCACCAATGTGCGGTCCTGAAGGAGGACCTTAGGGCGAATTGGGACGCAGCCTTTGTTCTGTGTTCACACCGGTTCACTGTGAGATGAGGATTTTAAACGCCGCGCGCGCAGATGACGTCATCAGACGCGCCTCCATGTACTTAAAGTGACAGTCACTGTTTGTGTAAGGACTGTCAGCTGGCTGTCGGTCCCTACAGCAATATGCGTCTACATGGGCGTGTGCACAACGTGCGTACACCCTCCTCCTGTCTGTTACACACACAGGGGCATGCACAAAACATGCATAAAAATATCAAGATTAGCCTACAATGTGAAATTTTATTGTGTATGTCAGAAAATGCGTAATAATAAAAGGGTCCATCGGTCAAGGACCACATATCTGTCTCTCAGTGAAGGGCAATGCCGCCTTAAATTGCATTTATCCCGCCAGATTTGAAAAAACTTCTTTCATCTCCTGGCAGCTGAGCTAGAGACGAATGCCTGCTGTCCCTATATGCACTCCTATATGGAATGAACACATTCAAGTCCCCGTCACACCTGTCAGCCAATAACGGGTAAAACAGGAGTTCACGGTGAAGTTTGGATATCCTGGGGTTCTGCCCCAGCAGAGAACGCTGTTATATACAGTGCATCCGGAAAGTATTCACAGCGCTTCACTTTTTCCACATTTTGTTCTGTTACAGCCTTATTCCAAAATTGATTAAATTCACACAACACCCCATAATGACAATGTGAAAAAAGTTTTTTAGAGATTTTTGCAAATTTATTAAAAATAAAAAAATTTAATTTCTCATTTACATAAGTATTCATACCCTTTGCTTTAACGTATTTTTAAAGTATCATATTTCATATTTGGTCGCATATCCTTTACATGCTGTTACTCCTGATGTCTGTGACCATCAACATCAAAAAACTGTCGATATCTTATTTTCAGGTACTGTTACAAGCGATACTATAACCTCTCTGCATTTGAATGGATCTCTATGGAAATTGGGGGGTGAGACTAGATTCAGCTGTAAATTACACTGGTACAGTATGGAACACATGGCTGGCTAAATGGCTGTAAGTTATCAAGGGTCTGAGCTATCAAACGAGCCCCAAACCATCACTCTGTTGCCAGATATGGAGTAGATGTGGATGGATCACTTTAAGGGTTGTTTCTCCTGACTTTTTTCCCCATAGAGTTCTATAGGAAAATGAGTCCGGAGAAATAACCCTTGCAGTGATCCATCTACATCTACTCCATATCTGGCGGGGCTCGTTTGATAGCTCAGACCCTTGATAACTTACAGCCATTTAGCCAGCCATGTGTTCCATACTGTACCAGTGTAATTTACAGCTGAATCTAGTCTCACCCCCCAATTTCCATAGAGATCCATTCAAATGCAGAGAGGCTATAGTATCGCTTGTAACAGTACCTGAAAATAAGATATCGACAGTTTTTTGATGTTGATGGTCACAGACTTCAGGAAGTAACAGCATGTAAAGGATATGTGACCAAATATGAAATATGATACTTTAAAAATATGTTAAAGCAAAGGGTATGAATACTTATGTAAATGAGAAATTTTATTTTTTTATTTTTAATAAATTTGCAAAAATCTCAAAAAAACTTTTTTCACATTGTCATTATGGGGTGTTGTGTGTAGAATTTTGAGGGAAAAAATGAATTTAATCAATTTTGGAATAAGGCTGTAACAGAACAAAATGTGGAAAAAGTGAAGCGCTGTGAATACTTTCCGGATGCACTGTAAATGAAACATAAGAGAGCCCACTCCATCAACATCCTGGCGATGCGCAATGCTACGTGTAAGGTTACGCACATATTTGCTAATTATCCTGGATCAAGCTATGACTCTATTGGCCAATAGTTCCTGTAATCTTCCGAGGGGACAATGGCTATCCATTAAAAACTTTGCTGGTAACACCTGTCATGCCTAATGCACAAATTGACATTCAATCAAAAACTCAAGACAACAGAGTGGAGTGAAGACAATTGAACATTACAATACAGCATGTAAATAAATGGAATGGTTTTGACTGAAAAAAGTTACAAAATCTATCCAGTGAAAATGGTATTTTTTGTTTTTCAAATAGCCTACGGTCCTGGGGATTCGCTGTGCATGAATTTTTTCGATATGGTTCAAAATTGAAATTTCACCATTTAAAATTTTTAACACTATTCTTCCATTATATTTTTTTAATTAAAGTGACCAGGTTTCCATACTTTCTGCAATTAATGCCCCGCTAATTTCACACGTATTCCATAACTGACCAAATCTAAAAGAGAACGAATGGTCTAATTAAGGAAAATAAGCATTTAAACAACAATTTGTTTCGACTTGGATCTATGTTTAAGAACTATTTCTAACATTATGATGGGTAGCCTAATCATAAAGTCTTTCATTTTCGAGATTTGGTCGACAAAAGAAATTTATTCACTGAGATGTTTTATTAAAATACATTTTCCTGCTTGTTGAACTAGCAGTAGCTATTGACCTACCTTAGCTTAGCTATTCTACGTGCGTGAACATTTATTGTTTACAGTGTGTGGCGCACAAGTTTGCAAGTTTTCAGGTTGCAGTAATAAAATTAGGAAAACTACAATGGTCAGTTTCCATTGTTACATGCCTGGCTCATGGCAATGCAACAAACGGGAGACCACACATGGAAAACATTAACAAGAGTCTTTATTTATAAAAATGTACTTCACAAGCACACAACACGGCTGCTGGAGACCAAACCCTTTCCACCCTGTACCAGCCACGCCTGTACTCCTTGAGCGCAGACCTGAAGCAATCAGCCCAATCACTCACAGCTGCCAACATTCCACCTGTGATTGAGAGAAAGAGAGGCCAAGCACCAAGTAAACCAGAGAGAGGCGTGACACCATGCATTACCACTGCGCGATGAACATAGACTAAATCTATGGTTGCTTGCACTACACATTGACGAAAACCCTACTGTCAAGCAACTCCGTCTGGCAGACTATCATGTCTGCAGTAACCATTTCTTTGTGAATGACTATCGTATACCCAATGAAGGATCAAATATACACAAACGCTTTCGTCTAAAAAGTACAGCTGTTCCGAGAGTTGGGAGACCCAGTGTTTCTGCTGGAGCTGCACTACCTGGTCATATTTAACACCAGCAGAACAGACACACTGCAGTACCTGGTCATATGTAACACCAGCAGAACAGACACAGTGCACTACCTGACTATACACTGGTGTTCAAAAAAATAGCAGTACAGCATCAGTAACCTGATGAACCACTGTTATTAGTAGTAGTGATATTTCTGCATGGCTAATTATTTACTTGTAGATGTAGTAGTGTCATAGAAAAACAACAGACCCAACTGTCATGACATGCACGCTGCTTGTTCTGAGTAATTGACTCATTCATTGAAAGGGGTGTGTTCAAAATAATAGCAGTGTGGAGTTTAATTAGAGAATTCATTCATTCAAGCAAATGTTAGGTTAGGTAAACAGGTGATGCCATCATGACTCTGTATAAAAGGATATCAAAAGACTCCTGATATTTTATTTCCAGGTACTCTTAGAAGCGATATTATAACCTCTCTGCATTTGAATGGATCTCTATGGGAATTCAGGGGTGGGACTAGATTAAGCTGTAAATTACACGGGAATAGTATGGAACCCATGGTTGGTTAAATGGCTGTAAGTCATCAAGGGTCTGAGGTATCAAACGAGCCCAAACCATCACTCTGTTGCCAGATATGCAGTAGATATGGATGGATCACTTGAAGGGTTGTTTCTCCTGACAAATTTTCCTATTGAACTCTATGGAAAAATAAGGAGAAGAAACCCTTCAAGTTATCCATCCATATCTACTGTATTTCTGGCAGCAGAGTAATGGTTTAAGGCTTGTTTGATATGACAGACCTTTGATGACTTACAGCCATTTAGCCAACCATGTGTTCCACACTGTTCCAGTGTAATTTAAAGCTAAATCTAGTCCCACCCCCAAATTCCCATAGAGATCCATTCAAATGCAGAGGTTATAGTATCGCTTCTAAGAGTACCTTGAAATAAGATATCAGGAGTCTTTTGATATCCTTTTATACAGAGTCATGATGGCATCACCTGTTTACCTCACCTAACATTTGCTTGAATGAATGAATTCTCTAATTAAACTCCACACTGCTATTATTTTGAACACACCCCTTTCAATGAATGAGTCAATTACTCAGAACAAGCAGCGTGCATGTCATGACAGTTGGGTCTGTTGTTTTTCTATGACACTACTACATCTACAAGTAAATTATTTGCCATGCAGAAATATCACTACTACTAATAACAGTGGTTCATCAGGTTACTGATGTTGTACTGCTATTTTTTTGAACACCACTGTATGTGAACAGATCACTGTTATTAGGCTTCCTGTTATTAAAGTGAATCCACCTTCAGTGTGTTAGCTTGCTGTGCTGTGGGACCACAGTTGAAACCAAAAGTACAGAATCAGTGGCTAACTCACTGTCCACTCTGAAAGACGTGTGTTATCTTTTACATCTTTACTTTTGGTGGTAGCTGTGCCAAACGTCCCTCAACATTACAAACTAACCCACTGTCCACTCTGAAAGATGGCAGCTGCACTTCTGGGATGAGATGGGAGGGTTAAACCCAGAGAAAAGATCATAGAAAAGGTAGATGGACCCTTAGCCCCATTTCAGAGAACTTACAGTATAAGTGCCCATTTGGGTCAGAATTACATCTGTAGAGCTGTCAGAGTTCAGTCAAGCAGGACGTCTAATTCTCAGGTCCAAAGTGCTGCAGTTGGAGAATGTAGCACAGATATCTTCCTCAGAGCATCGTCAACCTTAAAATCCTAAATTTCACTCTTCATCACTGAACACTATCATTGTTATATTTAAAATGTTACATATTATAATACTATAATATATTAACTCTTCTTTGCAGACTGAACAGCTGTGACCTCACAGAGAATTCCTGTGATATTGTGGCCTCAGCTCTCCAGTCATCAAACTCACCCATGAGAGATCTGGACCTTAGCTACAATAACCTGGGAGATTCAGGAGTGAAGCTGCTCTGTGCTGGACTGATGAGTCCAAACTGTAAACTACAGCGACTGGGGTGAGTAGTGCTGTGTACTGTGTACTGTGTAACCTGAACTAAATAGAATTAGTGATTTTGACTGTGTAAGGGTTTTAATTTTGTCACAGGGAGGAAAAGAATTTTACTGACCCCGTCAGGGCTCGAAATTAACTTTTTTACTTGGTAGCACTGGTGCTCCCAACTTCAAAAAGTTAGGAGCACCAGCAAGAATTTAGGAGCACCCACCACAATGTAAGGAGCACCAACAATATATGTAATATATATTTATTTATTTTATTGATAAAAAACGACAATATAACAGTACGGTGAAAGTAGCCTTAAACGCATGGTAGGCCACCACTGGGGCTTTACGCAATATCCTGGGGCCAGGATTAAAAATTTGGTTGCAAACGCACTGTTCAGTGGCGTCTCCTGAGCTGAAAATTGGGGGGGGGGGCGGAAAACTTCCCTTTAAACTGATTATTGGTCTTAATCATTTTTCAATCAGTTTCCTTGATTAACAATAGGCTACATCAGCGTTTAATTCACCAATTACTCAATGCCATCAAATGTAGCCGGTTCTCCTCAATTAGGCTATTAGGCAAGTAATACAATTATTTTAACTTGCGTCGCAAAATTGTGCACATTTTAATCAACATTATAATTGTGGATACATGTGCTCTTCGTTCTCCGCACTCTTAATTCCGAAAATATTCATGGAAATTAAACGATCTTAAAGCTCAGCTTTTGTTAGATTATTTTTTTATTGCAGGTTGTGCTAAATAAATAAAAAAATCTAACAAAAGCTGAGCTTTAAGATCGTTTAATTTCCATGAATATTTTCGGAATTAAGAGTGCGGAGAACGAAGAGCACATGTATCCACAATTATAATGTTGACAATAATAATAATTATAATAATGTTGCACAATTTTGCGATGCAAGTTAAAATAATTGTATTACTTGCCTAATAGCCTAATTGAGGAGAACTGGCTACATTTGATGGCATTGAGTAATTGGTGAATTAAACGCTGATGTAGCCTATTGTTAATTAAGGAAACTGATTGAAAAATGATTAAGACCAATAATCAGTTTAAAGGTAAATTTTCCGCCCCCCCAATTTTCAGCTCAGGAGCCGCCACTGGCACTGTTACCTGCTATCTCCGTCCCACAGGCTAGTGCATTGCGCCGTTGTCATACCTAAGCCATTCGAAGTCCTTCAGCCACTCTCTCCGAAAAGTGTACGCCTTCTTCGCTGCTGGTGTACCCACATCGCCATCGCCAACTGTTTCAGCAGCCACGGCGACTACATGTGTTACGTTTTTAGTAACGTTAACGTTACTAAAAAATGCCGTAATCGTTCGCTTCATATTGTTAGCTTTCGATAACGCTAGCTAACATTACCAATTTAGCTAGTTAGGTAACGTTAATAAATTGATAATAAACTTTTGTCTTCAGGTAACATTAGTTAACGCATTAGCTCTCTGTGTCGCGTAACAGTGGAGTGCCGTGAAAGGGAGTGATTGAAGGCTAATCTTAACCAATCTAAAATCAGCATTAAAGGTAAGAACGTCAAACTCACGTTTGATTGGTTAGAATGGTCAATGTCAGCTCACAAGGCACATACTGAGTGTACTAACTAGCGAAGAGCGGAGAGAAAGGGACGTTCGACTGGGGGGGAAAAAACAAGAAAAAAAAAGGTCGCACCAGAACCATTATTTGCACTCGCACAAATGCTCCCAATTATATTTCAAGGTCGCACAGATTAAAATTCGGGAGCATATGCGACCAAAACGGTCGCAATTTCGAGCCCTGGACCCCGTTCATTTTCAAAAACTGTAACCTGAATGTTTGTGTGAATACTTGTTTGCATATAAGCGTATGGGGTGACTGGGGTGTGCTACTGTGCTTATATGAGTTTGTATATAAGCGTATTCACTGGGGTGTGCTACTGTGCTTATATGAGTTTGTATATAAGCGTATTGCCTGGGGTGTGCTACTGTGCTTATATGAGTTTGTATATAAGTGTATTCACTGGGGTGTGCTACTGTGCTTATATGAGTTTGTATATAAGCGTATTCACTGGGGTGTGCTACTGTGTTATATGAGTTTGTATATAAGCGTATTCACTGGGGTGTGTTACTGTGCTTATATGAGTTTGTATATAAGTGTATTCACTGGGGTGTGCTACTGTGCTTATATGAGTTTGTATATAAGCGTATTCACTGGGGTGTGCTACTGTGCTTATATGAGTTTGTATATAAGCGTATTCACTGGGGTGTGCTACTGTGCTTATATGAGTTTTATTATTATTAACTCCAGGCCTCGCTGGCCGCTGTGTATGCAGGTTTAACTCCAGGTCTCGCTGGCCGGTGTTTATGCAGGTTTAACTCCAGGTCTCGCTGGCTGGTGTGTATGCAGGTTTAACTCCAGGTCTTGCTGGCTGGTGTGTATGCAGGTTTAACTCCAGGTCTC
>CM056380.1:10611073-10736073 GCA_029718625.1 Synaphobranchus kaupii
TAGCTAGTTCAAGTTCAAATGCGAATTGCTTTGTATTATTGCTAACGTTAATATTACGACTTATATCGAGCTACAGTTATTCATATACGACGTCTTACTACTTGGTATCTTTAGCTAACTTGCCTGCATTATGCCAAGGAGTCAGAGATGTATCGTTCCTCGGTGCAACGCCACCGGCTCTGCTAGCTTTCATAATCTGCCGAGAGACCCAGCGCTACTTAGACAGTGGCTTCAAGCTATCGGTGTAGAGCACGCGGACTTGCCGAAGAAAGCCCTAGTGACAGTGTGCAACGCGCACTTCACACCGGACTGCTACCACAATTTAACTGGCTTTGAGATGGGCTTCTATAAAACTCTGTCGCTGAAGCCAGGTGCCATCCCAACAGTGATGGATGTAATTTTGTAAATCATTACATCAGCTAAGTAAAACAGCTAAGTACAATATACCTATTACATTGTATTTGTGACATTGTGTAATTGCACATGTATTGGCCACTATTATACAGTTGGGCCAAGCATGCCCGACTACGGCACCGCAGTATTAGACAAATCAAGAATAGCTTCATAACTACGCTGACATAACGTTACCTCAGTAACCTCACGGCAACATAGGTTTTCTGGAGGGGACAGGTTAGAGCAGTGGCCACAAGCACATCTGTTGGGACATTAGTTTGTTTCTGTTTACATGCAAGTTATCTGTACAAACTACAACAAAAATGCTTTTGCAAACGGTTGACATTACTGATAGGTAATAGCTAATGTGGGGTTGAATGCAACCTATTGTGTGAGCTATCTTTTATGAATACGTAACGTTAGCTAATAAACGATAGCAATAATACATTTGATGTAGCCCTAGCAAAACCAGTAACCAGTTGGTCAGTAACTTGGACGGAATGTATCGTTAAGTTAGGTAATGCAAGGCAGTCTATTGTGTGTGAGTTTAGCCCCGTTTGGTCCAGAGAGAACTGGTAACTTAGCTAGCTAGTTATATTAGCTATATCATTTATGAATAATGCTAATAAATGATAATTCTCTCCGGACCAAGTGAAGTTATGAGGGCGCTACAACCAGCCATGTTCAATATACTAACGTTACTGTGTGACTGGGTTTTGCTGTGTATTTGAATGTATTCAATAGTAACGTTACTTTAGGCAGACAAACAAGCTAACTTAGCTAGGTAACGTTAGCTTTACCATTCGGTTACATCCCGGGTCTTCTCCTCGCGAAGACGTTGCTCAACTAATACAGCCATTTTATTTAGTTGTGAGGAGAGAGCTGGAAGGGGGCTGAGTCAGTTCACCAAGACACACCCTTTCACTCCTTGACCGTATGAATATTCATAATATGACTACGTGGCATCATCGTCATATGACCACACCTACTCATGAGTTTCAGTTCAAATTGAAGCGGAAAAAAAGGGCCTTAGAAAAGCCTCTGCAGTATCTCTTTAATGTCAGTTAATGAGTTAATGTCAGAAAATAAAATGCTCTACAGTGTTCACTGGCAAAATTCACTTGTGCAACAGCCTCTGACTTGGTTTAAATTCTGTGAGATTATGAAGAAGGTTCTCTTAGGCAGCTGTTTGTGACTGTTCAATCTGTAATATTCACTCCAGATTATGAAGAAGGTTCTCTTAGGCAGCTGTTTGTGACTGTTCAATCCGTAATATTCACTCAGATTATGAAGAAGGTTCTCTTACGCAGCTGTTTGTGACTGTTTCAATCCATAATATTCACTCAGATTATGAAGAAGGTTCTCTTACGCAGCTGTTTGTGACTGTTCAATCCGTAATATTCACTCAGATTATGAAGAAGGTTCTCTTACGCAGCTGTTTGTGACTGTTCAATCCGTAATATTCACTCAGATTATGAAGAAGGTTCTCTTACGCAGCTGTTTGTGACTGTTCAATCCGTAATATTCACTCAGATTATGAAGAAGGTTCTCTTACGCAGCTGTTTGTGACTGTTCAATCCGTAATATTCACTCAGATTATGAAGAAGGTTCTCTTACGCAGCTGTTTGTGGACTGTTCAATCCGTAATATTCACTCCAGATTATGAAGAAGGTTCTCTTACGCAGCTGTTTGTGACTGTTCAATCCGTAATATTCACTCAGATTATGAAGAAGGTTCTCTTACGCAGCTGTTTGTGACTGTTCAATCCGTAATATTCACTCAGATTATGAAGAAGGTTCTCTTACGCAGCTGTTCAATCCCTAATATTCACGTAAAATGACAGCAGCTCTTTTTCTGCATAGCCAGGGGTAAAGTAATAACTCAGCTAAAAGCAGACAGCCACAGTCAAAAATGTTAAATATGCTTTGGAACTGGTGCTAAAATAAACATCATACCCAACAAACACTGCTGTCAACTGTATGATCCCGTTACTAATCATATTCATATACACTAAACTATACGCTTTATTAAAACCCACCAAACCTAGCTTCAGTTGATCTTATCCATAATTCTTTATGTATGATTATTAAAAGACATGTAACATTTTTGGAGGTTGGAAGAAACTCGATTTATGTCTGCGATACACAAACGCCCCCTTCAAGTTTGACAGCTATAAAGGCAGCAAATAAGATGAAAAGGGCGGGAATTTATAAGAGAACGCGACCGGCACAAAGCTCGCTGAGACCGGCACAAAGCTCGCTGAGACCGCACAAAGCTCGCTGAATACATTTCTGTGTACTGAAAAAAACCAAGAAACACTCCACTGGGACTCCATCACTGGCTCTAATATGAAGATTTGTCTGTGACAGCAGCTCTTCAGAGTGAACATGTGAGTTTGACAGAGACAAGGTTAAAAATGTGCTGGGAACTTCATTATAGATCACAGACGTTTTTAAACACAAAATCCTTTTTTCTTTTTCTTTTTTTTTTCAAACGGTAAAAGACTGACACGTTTTAATAAAATGCGTGTCCTTGTTTTTAAAGCAGATGGCATGGGAGTTTTTTATGCTTATGTTAAATCTCGTTGGAGGTGACTTGCTGTACTCTTCTGAGACAACCAACCTGCAACCTCACCTCACCTCACTAGACTAAAAAATTACAAAATAAGAGTGTAATTATGTAAATATGCTATTTTGGCTATAGCTGGCTTCTAGCAATGTGTCAATCCTGGCATAGATATGTGTGTGTGTGTGTGCGTGTGTGTGTGCGTGTGTGTGTGTGTGGATTTACTTTATAAAAACATGCAAAGTACAAATAAACGTGGTAGTATTTATTGATTACTTGTAGGCCAAACAGAAAAAAGTACAGTACATTGATTGCTGAAAAAAATATTGTGTGCAAAGAACATGGGTTGTGTGTTCTCCGTTAAAAGGATATTTTAAATGATTTCCCTTTTGGAGAAGGGAGTTATCAGATAAGATATCTCAGGATTTCAGCATTGGAACGACCATCATTACAGCTTATAACTAAAAGACAGGCAGTCCTGAAATACCGTATTGTTGTCATTCGCTGAGTTCTGTTAACTTATGAAATTGTATTTTTACGATTTATGTATGATAACTCTCGGACAACTTTGATATATTTTCCAAAATGTTTTCCTGAACCGAAAAATTAGGTATTCTATTTTAATCTGCTTTGACTCTCATGCTTATTTATCATTGTGTGAAATAATTTGACAGTTTGCATATATGCTCGAGCAGGGACCAGATATTATACAGTAAATAATACCAATATGTTTAAATATTACACAAATAGTTATGGTAAAATATAACATGACATCACATATCACAAACACAAAAACTATAATCATATTTTTACAAAATGCCAGGGCCAATTACAGCCCCCTCCACTGTTTCCGATACAATACCGCCAGAGCGAATATCGTCAGAGCGAATACCGCCAGAGCGAATACCGTCAGAGCGAATACCGCCAGAGCGAATACCGTCAGAGCGAATACCGCCAGAGAGAATACCGCCAGAGCCAATACCGCCAGAGCGAATACCGTCAGAGCGAATACCGCCAGAGCGAATACCGCCAGAGCGAATACCGTCAGAGTGAATATCGTCAGAGTGAATATCGTCAGAGCGAATACCGCCAGAGTGAATACCGCCAGAGTGAATACCGCCAGAGTGAATACCGTCAGAGCGAATACCGCCAGAGAGAATACCGCCAGAGCGAATACCGTCAGAGCGAATACCGCCAGAGTGAATACCGCCAGAGAGAATACCGCCAGAGCGAATACCGCCAGAGCGAATACCGTCAGAGCGAATACCGCCAGAGCGAATACCGCCAGAGCGAATACCGTCAGAGTGAATATCGTCAGAGTGAATATCGTCAGAGCGAATACCGCCAGAGTGAATACCGCCAGAGTGAATACCGCCAGAGTGAATACCGTCAGAGCGAATACCGCCAGAGAGAATACCGCCAGAGAGAATACCGTCAGAGCGAATACCGCCAGAGTGAATACCGCCAGAGAGAATACCGTCAGAGTGAATACCGCCAGAGCGAATACCGTCAGAGTGAATATCGTCAGAGCGAATACCGCCAGAGAGAATACCGTCAGAGAGAATACCGTCAGAGAGAATACCGTCAGAGCGAATACCGCCAGAGTGAATACCGCCAGAGCGAATACCGCCAGAGTGAATACCGTCAGAGTGAATACCGCCAGAGTGAATACCGCCAGAGTGAATACCGTCAGAGCGAATACCGCCAGAGTGAATACCGTCAGAGTGAATACCGCCAGAGTGAATACCGCCAGAGTGAATACCGTCAGAGCGAATATCGTCAGAGCGAATACCGCCAGAGTGAATACCGTCAGAGTGAATACCGTCAGAGTGAATACCGCCAGAGTGAATACCGTCAGAGCGAATATCGTCAGAGCAAATACCGTCAGAGTGAATACCGTCAGAGTGAATACCGCCACAGCGAATACCGTCAGAGCGAATACCGCCACAGCGAATACCGCCAGAGAGAATACCGCCAGAGTGAATACCGTCAGAGTGAATACCGCCAGAGCGAATACCGCCAGAGCGAATACCGCCAGAGCGAATACCGTCAGAGCGAATACCGTCAGAGAGAATACCGCCAGAGCGAATACCGCCAGAGAGAATACCGCCAGAGTGAATACCGTCAGAGAGAATACCGCCAGAGTGAATACCGTCAGAGCGAATACCGCCAGAGCGAATACCGCCAGAGCGAATACCGCCAGAGCGAATATCGTCAGAGCGAATATCGTCAGAGCGAATACCGCCAGAGTGAATACCGTCAGAGCGAATACCGCCAGAGCGAATATCGTCAGAGCGAATATCGTCAGAGCGAATATCGTCAGAGCGAATACCGTCAGAGCGAATACCGTCAGAGCGAATATCGTCAGAGCGAATACCGTCAGAGTGAATACCGCCAGAGCGAATATCGTCAGAGCGAATAATGCGAATCCTGCGAAGAACACTCGAGAAGCGCCAAATCGCGTCAGCTCACATGATGCTACGTCTCAAATGGGAGGGCTATTTAAATCTCTAACCTTACCTGCTCATGCATTTGCCATCGTACTGCTGCTGCTTGCTCTGTTGCTAACATAGCATTCTTGGCTTTCTCTGCATATCTCCGCATTTATGCCTTTCAGAGAAGTTTTTGCGCTCCCCACCTGTGGGCTCTGCATCTTATATGATCCCCATGGGGCGGTCAGTGGTTTACTCCCTATTATCTTGGCTGGCTTATCCTAAAATATGTTACGCAAACAGGGAGTGATGAGGCAAAGCCCGACGCCAAAGATTGCTTTAACTTTAAATCTCAATAAAATATTGCTTAAATTCAATCGTGAGTTGTCTGACTGAACTGTTTTAATCTCAGAAAAGTTTTTAGGATGTAATCTCCTTGATGAAATCCGTCTAAACAACTGCACAGTGGAACATATTTATTATATCGTTATGTTGCTTTCTAATATCGCAAAAAAACAAACAAACATTATTTTTGTATTCAATACTTGTATAATGACAGGACATCAGGAATTACCATGGTAACAGTTCCACGGGATGTCAGATGCTATAGAGTTTATCTTTAGCCCACTCTTATTCCCGTCGTAATATCCACAGAAATAATAACAATAACGGCTCTTAGCCACTTTCTCAGCGCGGCACGAGGAAAATAATGCATCTCCACAGGGAACGTTCGTTAACGGAATGCTAATTTACCGCCTTCAATTAGTTTCTCCCCCTCGCTCCTCGGGTTGGAATTCCCAGCTGTCACTCAACCCGGAATGACTAGAACAAACAAAGCTGGGAATAATGTATTCCAGTGCAAGGGGCCTCTTGAACTGTATATTCACCATGCAAGGACGGAGGAGAGGGGTAGGGTGGGGTGGGGGGGGGGGGGGGTACTCACGCGAGCGACACCATTTGCCACAAACGTTTAGGTCACTTGCTGGTCACACGCTGCTAAATTAATGGCCGGTTGCCGCAGGCTTCTTAAATTAAAGGGCGCCTGGAGTGGTCGCCTGAAAAACATAAATACCAGGAGAGCGGCTCGTAGGCACAGAGCGTCTCTCTAAAAGCCTTGTAAAGGGTCGTCTCCTTGGTGTGTGCTTGGCAAGGCCCAGACACACTGGGTTTAATTCTCCTACTTACTGTTTACAAAGAGACACGGTACAGAGTCCTCCTCGTCCTGTAATGGATGAGTCATCCGGATACACAACTCATACACAGCCCCCCCCCCCCAGTTATATAGGGAGAACAGGGGCTAACTCATACACAGCCCCCCAGTTAGGTATGGGAGAATGGGTTGCAGAAGTAGTTGTCGTGACCACATTACATTACATTACATTTTAGGCATTTAGCTGATGTTCTTATCCAGAGCGACTTACAATTAGAGCACAAAGAAAAAGTTCCTAAATCACCAACATTCCAAGTAGCAATTAATGAGAGTGTAATGGACGGGCCAAAACACACCTGCCATAGGTAATCCTCTGTCACAAGAATGAATATGTAGAAAGGAAGGTAGAGTTTTTTTCATAATGGTTAAGGAACTGGCCTTGTAATCGAAAGGTTGCAGGTTCGATTCCCAGGTAGGACACTGCCGTTATACCCTTGAGCAAGGTACTTAACCTGAATCACTTCAGTATATATCCAGCTGTATAAATGGATAATATGCTAAAAAAAAGTTGTGTAAGTCGCTCTGGATAAGAGCGTCTGCTAAATGCCTGTAATGTAATGTAATGTAATATACATGTTTTTTTTTACATGGTTACATATTTGGACATTCCAAATAAATTATTTATATGATCCCGAGTTAGGAGAGTAATTTATGTTACCTGTTTACACTTCTAAACACAAAATCTGCATAAAACCATTTTGACTGGGATGGGCACTTAATCCCACTTCATCCATGATTTCATAATGAGGGAAACTGGTTGGGTTAAAGCCTCTTGTGCCTTTCTGCCATGTAGAATACAGTTTTTTTCACTTTCCAGAGGTCCTTAATCTGGTCGATAGTTCTGCAGAACCCAGATCCCTTAATCTCTGCCAGCAGCCATTTTGTCTGAATTATTGAGACAGACATGCAAACAGAATACTTAAGTATACTTAGAGCATGTAAGAGTGTTTATATGCCTACTATTCTCCTGTCAAACGGATTATCAAAGATATACACCAGCTCTGCCAATCAGAACAAAATTTAATTGGGAACACGATTGTTTGGGTCCGTATTCCCATAGAGGGGCTTAGATATCGCCATTGTATTCAAAAGAGTTCTCAGTTATGGAGAAACACAGGGGCCAGTGGATAAATACAGGGGCCAGTGGATAAACACAGGGGCCAGTGGTGAAACACAGGGGCCAGTGGAGAAATACAGAGGCCAGTGGAGAAATACAGGGGCCAGTGGAGAAACACAGGGGCCAGTGGTGAAACACAGGGGCCAGTGGAGAAATACAGGGGCCAGTGGATAAACACAGGGGCCAGTGGTGAAACACAGGGGCCAGTGGATAAACACAGGGGCCAGTGGAGAAATACAGGGGCCAGTGGATAAACACAGGGGCCAGTGGAGAAATACAGGGGCCAGTGGATAAACACAGGGGCCAGTGGATAAACACAGGGGCCAGTGGATAAACACAGGGGCCAGTGGATAAATACAGGGGCCAGTGGATAAACACAGGGGCCAGTGGTGAAAAACAGGGGCCAGTGGAGAAATACAGAGGCCAGTGGTGAAACACAGGGGCCAGTGGATAAACACAGGGGCCAGTGGTGAAACACAGGGGCCAGTGGATAAACACAGGGGCCAGTGGAGAAATACAGGGGCCAGTGGATAAAACACAGGGGCCAGTGGAGAAATACAGGGGCCAGTGGAGAAATACAGGGGCCAGTGGAGAAATACAGGGGCCAGTGGAGAAATACAGGGGCCAGTGGAGAAATACAGGGGCCAGTGGAGAAATACAGGGGCCAGTGGAGAAACACAGGGGCCAGTGGATAAACACAGGGGCCAGTGGAGAAACACAGGGGCCAGTGGTGAAACACAGGGGCCAGTGGAGAAATACAGGGGCCAGTGGAGAAATACAGGGGCCAGTGGAGAAACACAGGGGCCAGTGGATAAACACAGGGGCCAGTGGAGAAATACAGGGGCCAGTGGAGAAATACAGGGGCCAGTGGAGAAATACAGGGGCCAGTGGAGAAACACAGGGGCCAGTGGAGAAACACAGGGGCCAGTGGAGAAACACAGGGGCCAGTGGTGAAACACAGGGGCCAGTGGTGAAACACAGGGGCCAGTGGATAAACACAGGGGCCAGTGGTGAAACACAGGGGCCAGTGGAGAAACACAGGGGCCAGTGGTGAAACACAGGGGCCAGTGGATAAACGCAGGGGCCAGTGGTGAAACACAGGGGCCAGTGGAGAAACACAGGGGCCAGTGGAGAAATACAGGGGCCAGTGGATAAACACAGGGGCCAGTGGAGAAATACAGGGGCCAGTGGATAAACACAGGGGCCAGTGGAGAAATACAGGGGCCAGTGGATAAACACAGGGGCCAGTGGATAAATACAGGGGCCAGTGGATAAACACAGGGGCCAGTGGTGAAACACAGGGGCCAGGAGAGAAACACAGGGGCCAGTGGATAAACGCAGGGGCCACAGGGGACGGTGTAAACGGGAATCTCACCCTGAGGTAGTTGAGGGTGAAGTTTGTCAGACCCATCCGGGTGATGTTTTTCGACAACTGTTCCAGGACCTGAGAGTCTTGCGCCTGTAGGGAAGAGAAGTGAGATGCTTGGACCTGAACCAATCTAACCTCCAGAGGTAATACATTGCCAACACCGTGACCACACACACACCCACACACACACACAGAGATACACACACACACACACACACACACACACACACACACACACACACACACGTCACCCGCACTGTGACCGTGGGACAACTTACAGGGTCACATTTTTGGCTGACTCCTAGATTTACTTGAAAAAGAATTCAAAACATCTACTTATTTGTAAATTATACACACACACTCGCAGGCAGGCACGCACGCACACATGCACACACACACACACACACAAGCCTGGGATTGGAATATATAAGATGCACTCTTTCTTTCAGTTTGATGAGGGCCGTTGTGACTTCAAGCCTCTGGGTCCTTAAATGCCTCCAAAGAAAGTTTAATGTTTAGTGTAGATAGAAAGTTTAGTGTTTAGTGTAGATAGAAAGTTTAGTGTTTAGTGTAGATAGAAAGTTTAGTGTTTAGTGTAGATAGAAAGTTTAGTGTTTAGTGTAGATAGAAAATTTAGTGTTTAGTGTAGATAGAAAGTTTAATGTTTAGTGTAGATAGAAAGTTTAATGTTTAGTGTAGATAGAAAGTTTAGTGTTTAGTGTAGTTCGAAAGTTTCGTATTTTGTGTTTAGTGTAGTTAGAAAGTTTCGTATTTTGTGTTTAGCGTAGTTAGTGTAGTTAGTAAGTTTAGTATTTAGTGCTTAGTGTATTTAGAATGTTTAGCATTTTGCGTTTAGTGTAATTACAAAGTTTAGTGTTGAAGTATAGTAAAACAATTAACAGAACTGACAGTACAGAGCTTTGCAACATTGTCATCTCAAATATTAATCAAATTAGTAGCTCATAAAAGGGATGATTGCTTAATGCAAAGACAAATGGAAATAATAATTTTGATGCAAAGCGATCACTGGTCTGGCCAGGCCTAGATAATGCAATTTTTTAACAAAGATGTGTTTCAGTGACTAATGAAGCAGATTTTACCTTACCACTGTATTATTTATTTTGTTTCAGGAGGTTGGAATTATCCCAAAATCAATATAAGTAAATTAATTAAATCATTAAAATAAAATAACTCCACTCCCTTGGAAATGCTTATTATTTTGGTATCACTGGACTACGTTCATATCCAGGCGTCCATTTGACCGAGCAACAGCGCTTGGACCCTTAACATATTTTTCCTTTTTTAAATTTCGTACGCAACACTCTGTGGGTTTGGTGGTGGCTGTAATTTGCTAGAAACTATGTGCTAAATGACTAAATCAGTTGCATTCTTACATTTAGCAGATCCCCTCACCAGACTGAGAATAGAATTTAAATCAACAGCAAGTTAAAAAAAAGCAAATTAAAAGCATAAAGACATTTTGACAGCTGTATCTCGTCTTAAAGCGAAAATATTTGTCATGGAAATGAGAGCAGAGTTGAAACAGTCAAAGCCCTGTGGCGCTGAGAACTGTGACCTCATCACATAAAACTTATTCTCAGCCAATCAAAATCAACATCAATGACATCAGCTCATGCAAAAACATCTCACTCCACAGAAAACGGTAGACAGATTACAGAAATAAGAGACTGCATAGCGCATTCAGAGCTTTACAGAAATAAGAGACTGCATAGCGCATTCAGAGCTTTACAGAAATAAGAGACTGCATAGCGCATTCAGAGCTTTACAGAAATAAGAGACTGCATAGCGCATTCAGAGCTTTACAGAAATAAGAGACTGCATAGCGCATTCAGAGCTTTACAGAAATAAGAGACTGCATAGCGCATTCAGAGCTTTACAGAAATAAGAGACTGCATAGCGCATTCAGAGCTTTACAGAAATAAGAGACTGCATAGCGCATTCAGAGCTTTACAGAAATAAGAGACTGCATAGCGCATTCAGAGCTTTACAGAAATAAGAGACTGCATAGCGCATTCAGAGCTTTACAGAAATAAGAGACTGCATAGCGCATTCAGAGCTTTACAGAAATAAGAGACTGCATAGCGCATTCAGAGCTTTACAGAAATAAGAGACTGCATAGCGCATTCAGAGCTTTACAGAAATAAGAGACTGCATAGCGCATTCAGAGCTTTACAGAAATAAGAGACTGCATAGCGCATTCAGAGCTTTACAGAAATAAGAGACTGCATAGCGCATTCAGAGCTTTACAGAAATAAGAGACTGCATAGCGCATTCAGAGCTTTACAGAAATAAGAGACTGCATAGCGCATTCAGAGCTTTACAGAAATAAGAGACTGCATAGCGCATTCAGAGCTTTACAGAAATAAGAGACTGCATAGCGCATTCAGAGCTTTACAGAAATAAGAGACTGCATAGCGCATTCAGAGCTTTACAGAAATAAGAGACTGCATAGCGCATTCAGAGCTTTACAGAAATAAGAGACTGCATAGCGCATTCAGAGCTTTACAGAAATAAGAGACTGCATAGCGCATTCAGAGCTTTACAGAAATAAGAGACTGCATAGCGCATTCAGAGCTTTACAGAAATAAGAGACTGCATAGCGCATTCAGAGCTTTACAGAAATAAGAGACTGCATAGCGCATTCAGAGCTTTACAGAAATAAGAGACTGCATAGCGCATTCAGAGCTTTACAGAAATAAGAGACTGCATAGCGCATTCAGAGCTTTACAGAAATAAGAGACTGCATAGCGCATTCAGAGCTTTACAGAAATAAGAGACTGCATAGCGCATTCAGAGCTTTACAGAAATAAGAGACTGCATAGCGCATTCAGAGCTTTACAGAAATAAGAGACTGCATAGCGCATTCAGAGCTTTACAGAAATAAGAGACTGCATAGCGCATTCAGAGCTTTACAGAAATAAGAGACTGCATAGCGCATTCAGAGCTTTACAGAAATAAGAGACTGCATAGCGCATTCAGAGCTTTACAGAAATAAGGGAAGTGTACTGAGTCATGAAACCTCATTTGGGCTTGTGTTTGTGTTTTTGTGTGTATGTGTGTTTGTGTGTATGTGTGTATGTGTGTTTGTGTGTATGTGTGTTTGTGTGTATGTGTGTTTGTGTGTATGTGTGTATGTGTGTTTGTGTGTTTGTGTGTATGTGTGTATGTGTGTTTGTGTGTATGTGTGTATGTGTGTTTGTGTGTATGTGTGTATGTGTGTTTGTGTGTATGTGTGTATGTGTGTTTGTGTGTATGTGTGTTTGTGTGTTTGTGTGTATGTGTGTTTGTGTGTATGTGTGTATGTGTGTTTGTGTGTATGTGTGTTTGTGTGTATGTGTGTATGTGTGTTTGTGTGTTTGTGTGCATGTGTGTATGTGTGTTTGTGTGTTTGTGTGTATGTGTGTTTGTGTGTTTGTGTGCTTGTGTGTTTGTGTGTATGTGTGTTTGTGTGTTTGTGTGCTTGTGTGCATGTGTGTATGTGTGTTTGTGTTTGTGTGTATGTGTGTTTGTGTGTATGTGTGTTTGTGTGTTTGTGTGTTTGTGTGCTTGTGTGCTTGTGTGTATGTGTGTATGTGTGTTTGTGTGTTTGGGGGCTGGGGTGAAGGATACAGTAATACTGTCCTGTACATGACTCTAGTGTATGCTATGTTGTTGCTTTGGGGAGTAGCTAAAATGCATCTACCACACTCAAATTAATATATTTAAGCCTATAGCACAAGCATAGCAAAGGACTGAACCGTGGGTCTGACTGACAGAGCTAGATAGAGAACATTAATAATTCACAGCCATCCATAGAACACAGATACAGCGCAGATTTCTCACAACATTACCTCCTCCAGAGACCCGGCAGAAATACGTATTTAAATCTTGGATGACCATAACATATTACAGTGAAAATATTTTCTAAAATATTATTTATTTTATTTTTACTGAATGTCCCTTGTAGTTTTCAGCATAATAGTAGAAAGGTTCTTGAGATTAAGACCGGCGACTCATGTCCCCTAGAAGAGACGGAAATTAATTGCCAGGTTTTAGGAGGATATAGCTACCTCGCTAGTTGGCAGTTAATTCACAGTCAATCTAAGTCATCACTGTAATGTTATCCAGTGAGCTAGCGATGGTTATGGATATTACTCCTGCCCTGATGGTTATGGATATTACTCCTGCCCTGATGGTTATGGATATTACTCCTGCCCTGATGGTTATGGATATTACTCCTGCCCTGATGGTTATGGATATTACTCCAGCCCTGATGGTCATGGATATTACTCCTGCCCTGATGGTTATGGATATTACTCCTGCCCTGATGGTTATGGATATTACTCCAGCCCTGATGGTCATGGATATTACTCCTGCCCTGATGGTTATGGATATTACTCCTGCCCTGATGGTTATGGATATTACTCCAGCCCTGATGGTTATGGATATTACTCCTGCCCTGATGGTTATGGATATTACTCCAGCCCTGATGGTTATGGATATTACTCCTGCCCTGATGGTTATGGATATTACTCCTGCCCTGATGGTTATGGATATTACTCCTGCCCTGATGGTTATGGATATTACTCCTGCCCTGATGGTTATGGATATTACTCCAGCCCTGATGGTTATGGATATTACTCCTGCCCTGATGGTTATGGATATTACTCCTGCCCTGATGGTTATGGATATTACTCCTGCCCTGATGGTTATGGATATTACTCCAGCCCTGATGGTTATGGATATTACTCCTGCCCTGATGGTTATGGATATTACTCCTGCCCTGATGGTTATGGATATTACTCCTGCCCTGATGGTTATGGATATTACTCCAGCCCTGATGGTTATGGATATTACTCCTGCCCTGATGGTTATGGATATTACTCCTGCCCTGATGGTTATGGATATTACTCCTGCCCTGATGGTTATGGATATTACTCCAGCCCTGATGGTTATGGATATTACTCCTGCCCTGATGGTTATGGATATTACTCCTGCCCTGATGGTTATGGATATTACTCCTGCCCTGATGGTTATGGATATTACTCCAGCCCTGATGGTTATGGATATTACTCCTGCCCTGATGGTTATGGATATTACTCCTGCCCTGATGGTTATGGATATTACTCCTGCCCTGATGGTTATGGATATTACTCCAGCCCTGATGGTTATGGATATTACTCCTGCCCTGATGGTTATGGATATTACTCCTGCCCTGATGGTTATGGATATTACTCCAGCCCTGATGGTTATGGATATTACTCCTGCCCTGATGGTTATGGATATTACTCCTGCCCTGATGGTTATGGATATTACTCCTGCCCTGATGGTTATGGATATTACTCCTGCCCTGATGGTTATGGATATTACTCCTGCCCTGATGGTTATGGATATTACTCCTGCCCTGATGGTTATGGATATTACTCCTGCCCTGATGGTTATGGATATTACTCCAGCCCTGATGGTCATGGATATTACTCCTGCCCTGATGGTTATGGATATTACTCCTGCCCTGATGGTTATGGATATTACTCCTGCCCTGATGGTTATGGATATTACTCCTGCCCTGATGGTTATGGATATTACTCCTGCCCTGATGGTTATGGATATTACTCCAGCCCTGATGGTCATGGATATTACTCCTGCCCTGATGGTTATGGATATTACTCCTGCCCTGATGGTTATGGATATTACTCCAGCCCTGATGGTTATGGATATTACTCCAGCCCTGATGGTTATGGATATTACTCCTGCCCTGATGGTTATGGATATTACTCCAGCCCTGATGGTTATGGATATTACTCCTGCCCTGATGGTTATGGATATTACTCCTGCCCTGATGGTTATGGATATTACTCCAGCCCTGATGGTTATGGATATTACTCCTGCCCTGATGGTTATGGATATTACTCCAGTCCTGATGGTTATGGATATTACTCCAGTCCTGATGGTTATGGATATTACTCCTGCCCTGATGGTTATGGATATTACTCCAGCCCTGATGGTTATGGATATTACTCCTGCCCTGATGGTTATGGATATTACTCCTGCCCTGATGGTTATGGATATTACTCCTGCCCTGATGGTTATGGATATTACTCCTGCCCTGATGGTTATGGATATTACTCCTGCCCTGATGGTTATGGATATTACTCCTGCCCTGATGGTTATGGATATTACTCCTGCCCTGATGGTTATGGATATTACTCCTGCCCTGATGGTTATGGATATTACTCCTGCCCTGATGGTTATGGATATTACTCCTGCCCTGATGGTTATGGATATTACTCCTGCCCTGATGGTTATGGATATTATTCCAGCCCTGTGACAACAGATACACGCATGCCCCTGCATAAAAAGCTAATTTTCTCAATTTTCTTCTGCATTTCAAACCCCAGCCACCAAAATATATTATAGGTACAACAACAGTTAACAGAATATCCAAGACAAACCTACTGTTATCGATGTGCATTAAATGCCATAAATAAGCTGTAAACGAGATGTTCACACATTTCAGTGTGAGGGGTCAACTCTTGTGTTCGACATGTTTGATACTTTTAATGCAGTTTGTGTGGAAACCAGAACCTCTATAACAGCTCTGACCAATACTAACACACGGTACAGTACAACCTCTATAAGAGCTCTGACCCATACTTACACACGGTACAGTACAACCTCTATAACAGCTCTGACCCATACTTACACACGGTACAGTACAACCTCTATAACAGCTCTGACCAATACTTACACACGGTACAGTACAACCTCTATAACAGCTCTGACCAATACTTACACACGGTACAGTACAACCTCTATAACAGCTCTGACCCATACTTACACACGGTACAGTACAACCTCTATAACAGCTCTGACCAATACTTACACACGGTACAGTACAACCTCTATAACAGCTCTGACCAATACTTACACACGGTACAGTACAACCTCTATAACAGCTCTGACCCATACTTACACACGGTACAGTACAACCTCTATAACAGCTCTGACCCATACTTACACACGGTACAGTACAACCTCTATAACAGCTCTGACCCATACTTACACACGGTACAGTACAACCTCTATAACAGCTCTGACCCATACTTACACACGGTACAGTACAACCTCTATAACAGCTCTGACCAATACTTACACACGGTACAGTACAACCTCTATAACAGCTCTGACCAATACTTACACACGGTACAGTACAACCTCTATAACAGCTCTGACCCATACTTACACACGGTACAGTACAACCTCTATAAGAGCTCTGACCCATACTTACACACGGTACAGTACAACCTCTATAACAGCTCTGACCCATACTTACACACGGTACAGTACAACCTCTATAACAGCTCTGACCAATACTTACACACGGTACAGTACAACCTCTATAACAGCTCTGACCAATACTTACACATGGTACAGTACAACCTCTATAACAGCTCTGACCCATACTTACACACGGTACAGTACAACCTCTATAACAGCTCTGACCAATACTTACACACGGTACAGTACAACCTCTATAACAGCTCTGACCAATACTTACACACGGTACAGTACAACCTCTATAACAGCTCTGACCCATACTTACACACGGTACAGTACAACCTCTATAACAGCTCTGACCCATACTTACACACGGTACAGTACAACCTCTATAACAGCTCTGACCCATACTTACACACGGTACAGTACAACCTCTATAACAGCTCTGACCCATACTTACACACGGTACAGTACAACCTCTATAACAGCTCTGACCAATACTTACACACGGTACAGTACAACCTCTATAACAGCTCTGACCCATACTTACACACGGTACAGTACAACCTCTATAACAGCTCTGACCCATACTTACACACGGTACAGTACAACCTCTATAACAGCTCTGACCCATACTTACACATGGTACAGTACAACCTCTATAACAGCTCTGACCAATACTTACACACGGTACAGTACAACCTCTATAACAGCTCTGACCAATACTTACACACGGTACAGTACAACCTCTATAACAGCTCTGACCAATACTTACACACGGTACAGTACAACCTCTATAACAGCTCTGACCCATACTTACACACGGTACAGTACAACCTCTATAACAGCTCTGACCCATACTTACACACGGTACAGTACAACCTCTATAACAGCTCTGACCCATACTTACACACGGTACAGTACAACCTCTATAACAGCTCTAATAATAATAATAATAACTTGCATTTATATAGCGCCTTTCTCGATGCTCAAAGCGCTTACAGTGATGAGGGGGAAACTCGCCTCTACCACCACCAATGTGTAGCACCCACCTGGGTGATGCAGCGGCAGCCATTTTGCGCCAGAATGCTCACCACACATCAGCTGAGGTGGAGAGGGAGAGAATGATTATTAGCCAATTAAAACTGGGGGATGATTAGGTGGCAGATAGAATGAGCCTGGGTTGGGAATTTAGCCAGGACACCGGGGAAACCCCCACTCTTTGCAATAAGTGTCATGGGATTTTTAATGACCACAGTGAGTCAGGACCTCAGTTTAACGTCTCATCCGAAAGACGGCATCTCCCACAGCACAGTGTCCCCATCACTGCACTGGGGCATGGGGATTTATTTGACCAGAGGGAAGATTGCCCCCTACTGGTCCACCAACACCACTTCCAGCAGCAACTTAGTTTTCCCAGGAAGTCTCCCATCCAAGTACTAACCAAGCCCACACCTGCTTAGCTTCAGCAATTCAGCAGGAGCAGAGTGCATGGTGGTATGACTGCTGGCAAATATACTTTCTGACCCATACTTACAGACGGTACAGTACAACCTCTATAACAGCTCTGACCCATACTTACAGACCCATGCTTTCTGACCCATACTTACAGACGGTACAGTACAACCTCTATAACAGCTCTGACCCATACTTACAGACCCATACTTACAGACGGTACAGTACAACCTCTATAACAGCTCTGACCCATACTTACAGACCTATACTTACAGACCCATACTTACAGACGGTACAGTACAAGGAGAGAGTAGGCTATGATGGTGGATCATAGCTTATGAATAAAACCAGCAGAAGGTGTGGAGCAGTAAGTAAAAGCACAGAAGACAATGTCTCATTAGCTGATCCATTACTTTCAGTTTTAATGCAAAACTTTTAGTGGAATGAAAACGAAGAGCAGATCCTTCAGCGAACAGCGAAACATGGAGTGGAAAAAATCTCCTCTTTACTGGCCCTTGTGGAGCTGGGGAGGAGGGAGGAGGGAGTTCAGGAGGAGGGAGTTGGGGAGTTGGGGAGTTCAGGAGTAGGGAGGAGGGGGTGTTTTTGACCTGTGGTCTGCAGCCTCAGGCGTGTTCCACAATCACACTGTAACCCCTGAAAGGAGCCCTGCCTCCAAGGCCTGCTGATTGAATTAAGTGTGACATCTGGGGGGGGGGGGGGGGGGGGGGCTGGGGGGGCAGGTTGGGACTGTGTGACAGCCCCCCATGGGGGGGGGGTCCCCTCGTTCTCTCTGACTGAATGAGGCATCGAGAGTGCAGCCCCTCACCTGCCAGAGTATCAATAGACATCAGCCCTGATCACCTCCAGCGATCCCAAACCAAATTTCATTTATTTCTATAATAAGGAACAGTTTGTCATTTATTTCTGTTATAAGCAGCAGTAGAGTGTAACTAGTGGTATTTATTTTGAAAATAAATTGGTACAAAAATATAATGTTAATCTTGCGACACATAACTGGGTGTTCATTATATTTCTTCCACTGCCACAAATAAAGAAAATAAAACATGTAACTGAGCAAGCGTAATAACCCCCCCCTAGAAGAGCACCTTAATGTGCCATAATTAATATCATAATTAATAGCTAGCAAAAGGACAAAATAATCAATGACATTTATGTGACCGGAGACTGTCTCACATTCACACAATTATGCATTCATGCGTTTACCAAGCTTCATTTTTATATAACATTATAAACCCAAAAATCACTAAAAGTCATTCTTAATTTTTATATAACATTATAAACCAAAAATCACTAAAAGTCATTCTTAATTTTTATATAACATTATAAACCAAAAATCACTAAAAGTAATTCTTAATTTTTACATAACATTATAAACCAAAAATCACTAAAAGTTAACGCCTAATTTTTATATAACATTATAAACCAAAATCACTAAAAGTAATTCTTAATTTTTATATAATATTATAAACCAAAATCACTAAAAGTAATGCTGCATTTTATAGAATAGCTCTTATGGAGGTATGACAGATAGCTGAAGTTTTTGTATTTTCTGTGGAAGCGCTCAAAATCACATCTAATAAATGTGATTGTGCTGCCAGCAGAGTATTGTAGACTTAGACTGCGGCCTTCATAAAAGAATGTGACAAGGCCTTCATCCAACACCGAGCTGCTCCCGCTTTCAAACAGAGACAACGGCACAATCAATGTGTTCATAATACCATTTATCCACAGCCTAACTATGTGGGCCTTTCCTTGACCTTACAGGAATATTGATACTACACACAGCCTAATCCTAGAATACATCACTCACACACACACACACACACACACACACACACACACACACACACACACACACACACACACACACACACACACACACACACACACACACACACACACACACACACACACACACACACACACACACACACACAGAGGGTTTTTTTTATTTTTATTTCTAAACGTACAAAGGGAGCAAACAGAATAAACTGTCAGCAACTAATCACATTCATACGCTCTACTGCAAGACCTCTAATGAACTTAATACTTAAACGGTTCAGCAGGACAAAATAAAAGCTCTCTGGCGGTTGTAAAGCACGCCAGCACCATAGATAGCTGTTTCTGTTTGTTTTCTACAAAGCAGCTTTTTAGACATGATACACAAGGTCCATCTATGTTGAGCATAAAAAATAAAACACCCAGCATTTTTTGATTCAGGTGAGAATGGCTCCTTCTCCACAGTTCTCTGGTGTTACAGACCAGACACACACCGTCCTCTGGTGTTACAGACCTGACACACACAGTTTGTTCCTTTTTTCAGACACAATGGAAGTTGAGGCCAGACGGCCAGGTTACTGGGAGTCAGAGTGCTGGCCAGACGGACAGGAATACGAGCAAAGTGCTTTTATTAGTGTGAACACCATGTGCAAATCCATGGCTAAAATAAATATTCCAATAACTGCATAATAATGTATTTTATTTATCAACCTCATGAAAATGCAAACGCAACATGGCTGTGACCTTGAAGAGAGGGGATATGGGTTCTAAGGTCATACAAGCACACATTTTTCATACAGGGGGACAATGCAATCTCTGCACAAAAGGATCATACACAATTTAAGTAACCTGATAGAAACCTCTCTTTAAAACTCTATATCAGACTGATTAAAAAGTGCATATTTGAGTAGCATTCATAACTGAGTTCCACAGACCAATTAAATGCAGCGTATGGATCGAGTCCCAGGACTGCTAATCTTCGCCCACCTCATTAAATAAAACTATGATCAAAAGCAGCAACTTCTACAGATCCTGAGCAGGGAACCTCCATCTCCAGCTCCTAAAATATATTCTTGTGAAGGCTGGGATTAGAAACCCCCCCACAGGGAAGCAGGCCAGTGTCCAATAATGAGCTTCCCTTGTCTCACAGGATCTTGCTTAAGGTAACTTCATGAGGCAAAAGGATATCATTCATAATATCCTCACTTCATACGCGGGGTTCCAAACACAGAGAATAATACTTGTTTTTAATCATACTGTAATATAAATACACAATATAATAAAATATACTGGAGATGCATTAAGGGGCTTAAAAAACTGTCTCTACTCCAACTCACTCACCAATTGCATGACCTAAAAGTCTATTGTGCACCGCTGTTTGGCAATATAATACCAGAAGAAGTAGCTTGCAAATTTTTGAATTAACCTAGCAATGCTAGCTACGACAGAATCTCTCTCCCCCTCTCCAAACCCCATTATCTGCCAATCGCATTAGCCAGACCAGTCATGCAGAGTTGTGGTATAACAATCAAACTAAATTAAAGTATTATAAGGTTAGCTAGTGGAAAATGCTAGCTTGCAATAACTTTTTTCTTTTGTAGTTTGTCTAGCAAGGTAACATTCGATAGTTAGCAAGCCTGACTATCCATAAAGCCAAGTCTCTTTACAAACCAAGAGCACAAAATGACATACATAGGTAACCCAGTGTGAATACGACACCTTTCCCATTAGAGAGGACAGTTCTAGCTAACATTACGATAAACACAAAGCTTTTTCATAGCTCTCTGACTGCAATATTAATGTGAATCCTCTCACCAAACGCCATAGAGTAGACGGAATTCACCAGAACTCTTTTCCCATGCAGTACTACTGAGGGGAACTATCAGCAATAAAGGACTTGGCCATTGGGCCCATATTTCTGCTATTTAGTCAAGTTTATATAAACCATGAGTTTATGGCCAATGCAGAATAAAGGAGCGAGATTGAATATAGTGAATATAGTGTAACAGTGTACAGATCCTCCCTGTAATCACACTGTGTGTTTCTCCTCTTTGTTTGCTGCTATGTAGTCTGGATCAATTTAAATATCTGGCATCAGAGTGGTGATCCTGGATAACTTTCAGGAGCTATGGCCAAAAAAAAGCTAAACAAACACCTGAATAACACAATAAAAACATACAACTCTGCTGTTGTTTTACATTTATCTTGCAGTAGAACATTATAACAATAAAATGTTATACATAATGTCAACAGTGGCAAATACAACTAAAATGATATGTATTGTATCCTATGGATAAATTATTTAATAAACAGTACAGGTAAGTTAACTGTGTGACAGACACATTAGAAGGCATAATAATACGTGTATTTCGGCAAGCAAATGGTAATGGTAAGCTCACACAATAAAATGCCCAGTGTTATTTCATCCAAAAAGAGTTTATACACTGAAGAGTTTACAGTGCACTTCATAGAACATTAACCATATTTCCATAATGATGTGAAATACAAAATTAGCACGAGCCCTGTTATATACAACGTAATACAGTTTTTCAAACTGTACTATGTGAAACTGTTCAGAAACATTGTACAATGACTTTATAAAAATTTGTCTCTAGACTAAATATGAAAGCAAGTTTTGAATGTTCCATAAATTACCCTAACATTCTAAGAGTCATAATTGGAAATTGTTCAGATCAGACAAGAGGGGTCCTTCTTTGCCAGAGCAGGGGTAGCTGGGAAACAGAGAGCTGATCCTGGCATGAACAATTTTGGCAATGACAATAAGTCATGTGACTACTGGTATTTTGTTTTTAATATGCCGGAATATATTACTTCAGAATATTGATCTTTGAAACAAAGTGTCCTCAACAAAAACAATTTAGAAATACACTATGAACAATTAATCCTAACATATTAGCTGAAATAATTAGTAGGCAGGTACTGAACTGTTAAAAAACAATTATACTGTCAAATTCTTTGGAAAATCCATATTTTCAAAATATTTTTCAGTCTCAAATCTTATTGTTTTGACTTAACATGATGCTGTAGATTTACTTCCTGGCAAATTCCCAGCACACAACAAAGGGATGTTATTATCTATTTAATACACACTTATTATCAACTTCTTCTCCTAAAATAAGTCATAATACATGTTTTCTTATCATGTGAACGGGTTCTTCAAATGTACTATGACCATAAGAGAATTTTATAGCATCTAAAGTTACTCCGTGAATTTTATTACAATTTTATTAAGATTACATATTTGCCCTTGTTTTTCTCAAGCATAGAAACTTTCAAATCAACTGGATACATTTTATAAACCATTCTGATTTTAAAACTTTGATCTTTTAAATTCATACTTTGCTGAACTGCTATTTTTACTGAGCAGAGTCTCAAAGTGTATGAATTATGGAGCAGACAGCTCATCATTACAATATTGGCAAGCCTGAAATGAAACAAAGCCCTTAAAATTCTGTACACTGTACAGGAGGGGAAGAAAATCACAGAAGAAGAAACAGACTTACATGCATGGCTAATATGCTGCGTGGGATCAGCTCTCTGTACTGCCTGATCGTAAAATGCCATGTCTTAATCCTCATGAGGTCATCGAAGGCAAACTCCAGGATCAGCCGACCCTCCGGTGCAGACCTTTGAGAATCAAAAGAGATAAAACATAGTTGATCTTTGTCTTGGACATTCTGAGGTTTTTAAGTCACATAGGGGTGGTAATGCTATGTGAAAATGAAACCTGGGAAAACTGGTTGGTTGGCCATTCCAGCCCAGTAGCATTTCCGCGCGTATGGAATATCCAGCTATTCTCTTTCCCAGCTGCAAACAATATATATATATATATATATATATATATATACATAAAGAGCCCCTTACAGCCCACGTATATACACATAAAGAGCCCCCTTACAGCACACGTATTATGTTAAGTATGTTAAATGATAAGTGTTGTATAAACAACTCAGCATTTGTAGAAAAACACCCCAGCTCTATAGAGATACCACCTTCGTCTTGTTTCACATATTCATTCATAAATGTATTTGTACCGCATTACAAATACAGGACAAATTAACAAAATAACAAGCTACAGTGGAAACATATGACATACGGTTTTTGTTAGTCAAAATTAGTCCACAGCACTTACTATTCCCAAGATTACACATGAACCTCTCCCAAACATGGCTTCACTTACTTTACTTTAAAGCACCTATTAAGATAAGAGGTTTTCATAGAATGAAAACAATACACCACGCTGATCTATAGCTTGAACGGTGCACTGCAATCAGTCTCCCGTTAGAAGCCTCAGCAGCATGTGTAGCAATACATAAATGAAATATGACGGGGAACACCATTTGTGAAATTTTCCAAATGAAGCGCATAATTCAGGTCTGGATTTGCTTTGTTTAAATTACAGAAACATGTGTTTAAACTGAACTGAGATTAAAAGGAATTGATCCAAATTAAAAGTGACACTGGAAATGAACTTCACTGTCATATCATAGTCTTTATTACATACAGGTCCTGGCTTATATCTGTCATGCGTTAGTCCCACCAAAGCACAACAGCCACTTCATATTATCTGTTATGTTTTCAGATCCAACATAATTCTGCATTAATTCCTGCTTATAAACGCTCTCCATCATAGAGCATCATTCTAATAATGTGTCAAAGATGTTGCTGGTGTTTCAGACTAGTCAAGGTAAGGGAGCAAAAGCTGCAAAAAAAAGAAGAACAAGATGCTTACATTCCACCAAAAATACAGCATCTCCATATTCTGCACAATCCTTGTTCCTTTCTCTTCTCATATTTCACCCCCCCCCCCCCCCCCTAAAAAAACAATCTGCAAACTGGGTTAATTTACACCACAAAGAATCTTAAATCAAAAGTGTTGCCAATTAAGAAAACATTTGCTTTTTTTTTTTTGCTGAATTCATGTTATGGTACTCTGAGCTCTGACATTTTGTTGCCATAGCAACCAAAATCAGCTGATTAGTTGGCATGGCAACAGAAAAGATGTAATCCCAGCAGACACACTCTAATCAATGCCCCCAGCACAGATGGTCTCCCGAGGATCAACAAGAAAGAGGCTGGCAGGCTCACCGCTTGGTCACGTGGTACCGCTAGTCCACGCTGGAAAAGAAAACTAAAAAAAGAAAAAAAATTTTCCTCTTCCAACTAGTGAATATATAATTTAACCCATTCCAGCACACTGCACACTCTGCTGTTGCTATTCTCTGAATACACTTCAAATATGCGTGAAAAAATCCGCCAATTACTAACTATGCTAACCAATTACCGTGGCGTCATTTATCATTGGTTGTATAGATTGAAAACATGTGGATAAGAGCTTAGGGGGATGTACGTCTCATCAGTGACAAAGGGGAGCTTCTAATGCACTGATCTTACACAAGAAGTTAATTCAGACCAGTTGCAATGACTCTGAACTTCCATACATACAGTCAAAAAATGATGTCAAGACAGAATGAGCCTTATTGATTTCAAATTCAAAACGTTATATTCAGTGGCAGTGTCATTAAAGCAAAACTTACACTGCAAAAAACGTCTGTCTTAACAAGTGTTTTAGTCTTGTAATGAGACTTAACATCACTTTTTTTTTTTCCTCAAAAGTGAAAAATGTTAGTTTGTTTTAAATTACTTTTTACTTGACAAGTGAAATTATCTTACTCCACTGGCAAATCTTGAAATAAGTAAAAATATTTCACCCCACTGGCAGATACTTTTTTGCTAAATAAAACAAACAGATTTTAAATATATATGAAATTAAAATGCTTGTTAACATTTCTTTTTTGCAGTGTATGGTTTAACTGAAGAGAGGCATCTGTCCCTATCGGGAAAACACAACACAACAATAAAAAAAGACAAGAAATGGCAACTTCATTGCTTTTAAGAGTATTAGGTAATACATCATTATGTACTTTTAAACAACATGAGACTCCATAACCATTCCATAAGGTGATGGACCTCGTCCTCATGTAACCATGTATGTTAATTGCATCACTGTTGGATAAAGTACAGCCTGGGCAGTGTACTTTCTTATACAGTGAGTAATAACAGCTCAGATCTTTTCCTGTGGTAATAAAGCACTATGGCAGGTTTTTATTCTTTTTACTGGTTTTGCAACCCCATCACAAAATGTCAGGAAAGAACACGAATTTGGGCTCAGCAAAATTCTGATCAGACCTGATCCTCATTCTAGAGCCTAATGAAGGATGCTTTGCTGTAAGGAGAGAATTACATTAACCAGCTTTACTGTAAGGAGAGGATGACATATAGCAGCTTTCCTGTAAGGAGAGTATGACATAAACCAGCTTTACTGTAAGGAGAGTATGACATAAACCAGCTTTCTGTAAGGAGAGGATGACATAAACAAGCTTTACTGTAAGGAAAGGATGAAATAAACCAGCTTTACTGTAAGGAGAGGATGACATAAACAAGCTTTACTGTAAGGAGAGAATGACATAAACAAGCTTTACTGTAAGAAGAGAATGACATAAACCAGCTTTACTGTAAGGAGAATGACATATAGCAGCTTTACTTTAAAGAGAAAATGACATAAACCAGCTTTACTGTAAGGAGAGAATGACATAAACAAGCTTTACTGTAAAGAGAGGATGACATAAACCAGCTTTACTATAAGGAGAGAATGACATATAGCAGCTTTACTTTAAGGAGAAAATGACATAAACCAGCTTTACTGTAAGGAGAGAATGACATATAGCAGCTTTACTGTAAGGAGAGGATGACATATAGCAGCTTTACTGTAAGGAGAGAATGACATAAACCAGATTTACTGTAAGGAGAGAATGACATAAACCAGATTTACTGTAAGAAGAGGATGACATATAGCAGCTTTACTGTAAGGAGAGAATGACATAAACCAGCTTTACTATAAAGAGAGAATGACATATAGCAGCTTTACTGTAAGGAGAGAATGACATATAGCAGCTTTACTGTAAGGAGAGAATGACATATAGCAGATTTACTGTAAGGAGAGAATGACATAAACCAGATTTACTGTAAGAAGAGGATGACATAAACCAGATTTACTGTAAGGAGAGAATGACATAAACCAGATTTACTGTAAGAAGAGGATGACATAAACCAGCTTTACTGTAAGGAGAGGATGTGTCTTTTCTCTCACATTCTTGGTAATTAGGAGATTAATTACTCAATAATGTCTCATTAATTAATGAGGGGCACAGCAAATTATTATTGGTTACAGGTACATAAAGAACACAACGTTGTTGTAGACAAGGGTAGATGTTCTTTTGATAGTGACAGTTAAACAAACAAAACAATTAAACAGCGTCTTTTATAAGAATCTGACAAATATCATATAAATCATTTTGATGTAAAAGATACTAAAGTGACAACTGGCTTTTGTGATGTTTAATTTGTAATGTGTCCGTGGCAACAGTTTCAGCACTCAAATATTCAAAAGATTTAGATACTCTACAAATCTAGATTTTTACAACGGGGTTGTTAACTGTCAGTGTGGTTCTCTGATTTACTCGCCATAAACACAACTTTTCAACCCGGAAGACAACACAGTGAAATGTAGCTGTATACAAGATGAGTCCTAACAGGCTGGCCATTGATTTAAGACACTTGCAATAAAACTTTCCCTTTTGACTCGTAAGCTTGTTCGATGGGCTCAGAAGGGAGGTGGTAAAAGGCTAATATATAGAAGAGACATTAATTCAGTTTAATCCCCAGCAGTTATTCAGAACTGAAACATTGTGGAAGTGGCGTTTTTGGACCATATGTTAATACCGCTGGGGAACAGGTTGTGTTACTCCTGCAACCCCAGGGCTAAGGAATCATTTATAGTCAGAAATCAGCAAGGAGCTAGACTAGCTATCAAGACACAGACACAAATACACACGCACACATACACACACGCACGCATGCACGCACGGACACATGCACGCACACACACACACACGTATGCATACACACACGGACAAACGCACACACACTCTCGCACACACACGCACGCGCACACACACACACACACACACACACACTCACACGCACACACACACACACACACGCACACGCACACGCACACACACACACACACACACTCAGACACACACACACACACACACACACACACACACACACACACACACACACACACACACACACACACACTCACACAGACACACACTCAGACACACACACACACACACACACACACACACACACACACACACACACACACACACACACACACAGTATTATACTGACCAGCTTTTTTTTATTGTGCTCCCTCAATTCAAATTCTAAAACCATACAGTGAGTGTGTGTATGTATGTGTGTTTGTGCGAGTGTGTGTGCAAGTGTGTGTTTGTGTGCGTGAGTGCGTGTGTGTGTGTGTGTGTGTTTGTGCGAGTGTGTGTGCGTGTGTGTGTTTGTGTGAGTGTGTGTGATTGCTACTGTGTGTATATGTGTGTGTGTGTGTGTGTGTGTGTGTGTGTGTGCGATTGCTACTGTGTGTATATGTGTGTGTGTGTGTGTGTGTGTGTGTGTGTGCACATCTGCATCTGTCTATGACTATCACTTAATTACACTATGCATTATTATTATGTAATTGTAGGTATGCACACTTTGCTAAAAAGATTATTGCAACTCTTATAAAACAACAAACAACATTATGATGACAATACAGAATGACAAACAGCACAATTATTATAATACTCTCCATAATCTACTTGTTTTCCCTGGTGCATTCTTCATTATATTCTGCATTTTAAACTGTGCTATATTCAGGCCTAAACACTGCAAATACCACAGAGTAGATTATCTGATGTAAAAGCCATTTCAGGCACAGAGAACAATTGTAAACTCCTTTATATTTGCATAAATGCTGCACTGAAGTAAGATGGTAAATTACCCAAATAAGACACAAATACTAAATATTTACTTTAAGATTATGAGTGTAATTGACCTAAAGGATGAAAGACAAGAAAAGTCTGATAAGATGACATATGCAGGGCATGCTGGGAAGGAGAGAGAGAGACTAGAGGACTGAACCGAATCATCAGTGGAATAAGAGCAGTACAGTCCCTGGTGTAGTATATAAAGCACAGCCGTGTGGGACTGGACCCCACAGCGCAGACGCTGGTGTAGTGTATAAAGCACAGCCGTGTGGGACTGGACCCCACAGCGCAGACGCTGGTGTAGTGTATAAAGCACAGCCGTGTGGGACTGGACCCCACAGCGCAGACGCTGGTGTAGTGTATAAAGCACAGCCGTGTGGGACTGGACCCCACAGTGCAGAGCAGACGCTGGTGTAGTGTATAAAGCACAGCCGTGTGGGACTGGACCCCACAGCGCAGACGCTGGTGTAGTGTATAAAGCACAGCCGTGTGGGACTGGACCCCACAGTGCAGAGCAGACGCTGGTGTAGTGTATAAAGCACAGCCGTGTGGGACTGGACCCCACAGTGCAGAGCAGACGCTGGTGTAGTGTATAAAGCACAGCCGTGTGGGACTGGACCCCACAGTGCAGAGCAGACGCTGGTGTAGTGTATAAAGCACATCCGTGTGGGACTGGACCCCACAGCGCAGACGCTGGTGTAGTGTATAAAGCACAGCCGTGTGGGACTGGACCCCACAGTGCAGAGCAGACGCTGGTGTAGTGTATAAAGCACAGCCGTGTGGGACTGGACCCCACAGTGCAGAGCAGACGCTGGTGTAGTGTATAAAGCACAGCCGTGTGGGACTGGACCCCACAGTGCAGAGCAGACGCTGGTGTAGTGTATAAAGCACAGCCGTGTGGGACTGGACCCCACAGTGCAGACGCTGGTGTAGTGTATAAAGCACAGCCGTGTGGGACTGGACCCCACAGTGCAGACGCTGGTGTAGTGTATAAAGCACAGCCATGTGGGACTGGACCCCACAGTGCAGAGCAGACGCTGGTGTAGTGTATAAAGCACAGCCGTGTGGGACTGGACCCCACAGTGCAGAGCAGACGCTGGTGTAGTGTATAAAGCACAGCCGTGTGGGACTGGACCCCACAGTGCAGAGCAGACGCTGGTGTAGTGTATAAAGCACAGCCGTGTGGGACTGGACCCCACAGTGCAGAGCAGACGCTGGTGTAGTGTATAAAGCACAGCCGTGTGGGACTGGACCCCACAGTGCAGACGCTGGTGTAGTGTATAAAGCACAGCCGTGTGGGACTGGACCCCACAGTGCAGACGCTGGTGTAGTGTATAAAGCACAGCCGTGTGGGACTGGACCCCACAGTGCAGACGCTGGTGTAGTGTATAAAGCACAGCCGTGTGGGACTGGACCCCACAGTGCAGAGCAGACGCTGGTGTAGTGTATAAAGCACAGCCGTGTGGGACTGGACCCCACAGTGCAGAGCAGACGCTGGTGTAGTGTATAAAGCACAGCCGTGTGGGACTGGACCCCACAGTGCAGAGCAGACGCTGGTGTAGTGTATAAAGCACAGCCGTGTGGGACTGGACCCCACAGTGCAGAGCAGACGCTGGTGTAGTGTATAAAGCACAGCCGTGTGGGACTGGACCCCACAGTGCAGAGCAGACGCTGGTGTAGTGTATAAAGCACAGCCGTGTGGGACTGGACCCCACAGTGCAGAGCAGACGCTGGTGTAGTGTATAAAGCACAGCCGTGTGGGACTGGACCCCACAGTGCAGAGCAGACGCTGGTGTAGTGTATAAAGCACAGCTGTGTGGGACTGGACCCCACAGTGCAGAGCAGACGCTGGTGTAGTGTATAAAGCACAGCCGTGTGGGACTGTACCCCACAGTGCAGAGCAGACGCTGGTGTAGTGTATAAAGCACAGCCGTGTGGGACTGGACCCCACAGTGCAGAGCAGACGCTGGTGTAGTGTATAAAGCACAGCCGTGTGGGACTGGACCCCACAGTGCAGAGCAGACGCTGGTGTAGTGTATAAAGCACAGCCGTGTGGGGACTGGACCCCACAGTGCAGAGCAGACGCTGGTGTAGTGTATAAAGCACAGCCGTGTGGGACTGGACCCCACAGTGCAGAGCAGACGCTGGTGTAGTGTATAAAGCACAGCCGTGTGGGACTGGACCCCACAGTGCAGAGCAGACGCTGGTGTAGTGTATAAAGCACAGCCGTGTGGGACTGGACCCCGTAGGGGGCAGACGCTGCGTATTGGATGGTTGTGTTGTGACAATGCTGGGGCTGGAGCTGCTGTCCTGCCACTTGGATGTCCCTCCCGACGCTGGCGGGTTACGGATGTTGATTACCCGCGGCGGTACGCGGGTCTCCTCTGGGATGGGAAGAGCTGTGGGGTCTAATAAAGCACCCCCCCCCACGGGCACCGCAGAGTTTCTGGAACAGTCTTTTACACACGCACCTCAACTACTACCCTCGGCTACTGTGATTCATTTTTTATTTATTTTTTGTAAAAAAGAAACTACAGTAGTAAAAACAAAGTAATCTTCCCCAGTGTTATTAGAATATTGTAAGAATGTTACTCAAATGCCGTTGAAGTAGCATTTGTGTTTTAAAAACCCCGGATAGGGGCCATAATTGAATGTGGTACTTAATCCCAATCAACATTTCAGACAGTGAGAAATTGGTGAATACCAGCGTAGACCATTAATCTCCAGTGTTGCTGGAACAGGCAGAATCGGAGGCCATTAGCTTGTGTGTTTTCTCCCGATGTCATCAACAAACAAAAAGTGTCCACATTTTATGAATGGGCAGTTGTGTGAGGTAAGTGTGAGGTAAGCGTGAGGTGACCTGACTGCTTCTGACTGGCTGAACGGCTGCGCTGACCTCCCTGTGGCAGCCCTGTTAGCGACCGCATGATAACAGCGCCTCCTACGGGCAGCCGAGGGCCGCAGCACTCGGGCGGATGGGGTTGTTAGCCCCTGAGCTCCACACTGATGATTCCTCCTGGGCCTCTCTGTGTCTGTAATGGCAGGCCTGCTGGTTCTATTACCCCAGCAGCATCGGCTCGGTCACTGCATTCTCTCACAGTGATCAGACACATCCCGCCAAGACCGCAGGGTGTACCCCATCATGCGCTGAGTTACTCTAACCATCGCCCCGAAATCCGGCTCTACCTCTCTGGGTGTGCTTGTGGAATAAAGTCAGTCTACTTGCATGTGAGCGGAATGATTACGGCTTTTTGGTTTATCATTTGAACAAGAGGAACAAAAATGAGTTCATCCTGATCAATTTCCCCTCATTATAAGGTTGTGCTGTATCCCTCAAAGTGAACATAAGAACCGCCTTTGTGAATTCAAATGCCCAAACTAGACCTGTGGGAAACACTAAGAATTGTTGCTTTTTTTGCTATAAAAATGGATGCAGTAAAATGAGAAAACACAAACCATACATAATGAAAAATGTCTTATTTAGATCATAAATACTGCTTCAAATAATACGTAGATCATAAATACTGCTTCAAATAATACGTAGATCATAAATACTGCTTCAAATAATACGTAGATCATAAATACTGCTTCAAATAATAAGTATACTGTTTCTACACACATAACCTTTTTTCAGGCCCATAAGACCTTGGAATTAGTTAAATACTGAGGTAGAGAATGAATTCTGTTTCATAGCGCTGTAACTGGCTGTACTACATGTTCATGACATCACTGGTGCCTGTCATTTTCTCCGTGTTCTGTTTTTCCTCTGAGAGAGGAATTTGAGGAGCGAGCTTTACCTTAGTAAACATTGGCTTCCCGTGCTGAGTGACCATAGTGCACTGATCACAGTCGATGGTGATGCAGGAGTTGTGGAAGGACTCCTTCGAGTGTTTGAGAATGTAATACAGATCTGTGACTCCGCCCTCGAACACCGTGCTGAAATAGCGGGGGATAAGGGTCCTTCCGATAGCTGCCGAGAAAACACAAAGCGGGAAAGATTCATTCACTCAGCGGTAGAAGCTCATTTTTCCACACGAGAGTCATTGCCTTGGCTTTGCCAATGCCCTTTAGTTTCAGGTGGTGACTATGATGTCAATGTTATCCACAGTCAGTCAAACAGTACATTACAGTGGAAATTATTGATCACATAAAATTTAGCTGCATAAATATATGTATTATTTTATTGTTTTTTATTATCTTATTGTTTTTATCGTTCTATTGTATTCCTGGGACGGGGGGGAGTGGGGAGGAGTTTTAAAAAAAATGTTTTAAGAATGTATGTATGGTGTATCCCTGTATCTTTCTGTAAAGCACTTTGTGTTACAGACATGTATGAAAAGTGCTATATAAATATATAAATAAATATTAAAAAAATATTTAAGACAAGAAAAGTGAAGAGAGGATGAAGATAAGATCAGTTTTTCATTGAAAAAAAAAACAGTTGAATATGGTTGGCCTCGTGCACACCGGCTGCAGTGCTTGTTGCTGGAAACGTGGTGCCAAAGTGTGGCACATTTTGTTTCTTAAAGAGCGACGTTTATCTCACAGGCAGCTAATACTTTAATTACAATGTTCACCGCAGGCTAGTATTGATGGAGCAAGATTAATTACACAGCATTGGATCTGTATGTGCCTGCGCAGACAGCACTGACCAACGACGATGATGATGAACAACTGCTTTTTCTAGCGAGGAAAAGTCTCGTGCCGAGAACATATTTGATTAACTACTGATCAATGGCCAAGCCAGTCAGGGAAATCTTTACTCAACATACCACGGCTAATGATCGTTAAGGGTGTAAAACTTAAAGAGCCCAGCAAAGCTAGAAGGAATTCTGTGATTTGATACTAAATCTCAAACAGTTACATCGCTTCAAAAATAAAATTACCAACAGGAAAATAATTTATACTGATCCGGCACAGATCATTTCCTGCCCTTACTCTATATTTCACCAGTCTGAGGAAATTACTTTCTTGTTGAAAAATGGGATGTTGGTCATTGTTGAAAACAATTGACCGTCAAGTTTCTATAATGGAAAAAATAACTGTCACCATATAGCCTAACATCTTTCCCCATTTAAAGCCGAAATAATCCACCTTTATTCCGCTCCATGAAGTGTGAATATACAGTATGCTGAGCTGGTACCCCAGGGGAATAAAATGAAATTCCCCACGAAATTCAAATCCCTTCCAAAACACTAAATAATCCAGGGGGTTTCTTAGCAGTTGAACTTGGAAAATAAAGTAACTGTGACCTGCTTGCTTTGAATTTATAAAGTGTGGCCGGACGATATAAATACATAATCTTCTAAACGCAGGGACTGGTGGTTGGAGAGCTGGAGGGAGATGAACTGTGCCCTGGTCTAAATGTGTAAATGAAAGTCTCCCGCGGTTAAGAAACAAACAACCAGCGGAGCTGAGCCCACAAGCGCTGCTGACTGTTAATATGCTAAGACCCCGCAGCCACCGAGAGGGAGAGAGAGAGAGAGAGAGAGAGAGAGAGGGGGGGGGGGGGGGAGAGGGGGGAGGCAGAGAGAGAGAGAGAGAGAGGGGAGAGGCGGAGAGGGGAGAGGGGGGGAGGCAGAGAGAGAGAGAGGGAGGGGAGAGAGAGAGAGAGAGAGGAGGGGGGAGTGGGGGGGAGAGAGAGAAAGAGAGGGGGGAGAGAGGGAGAGGGAGAGAGACAGAGAGAAAGAGTAAGAGAGAGAGAAAGAGAGGGAGAGGGAGAGAGAGGGAGAGATGCAGGGAGAAAGAGAGAGAGAGGCAGGGAGTAGAGAGAGAGAGAGAGAGGCAGGGAGTAGAGAGAGAGAGAGAGAGAGAGGCAGGGAGTAGAGAGAGAGAGGCAGGGAGTAGAGAGAGAGAGAGAGAGAGAGAGAGAGAGAGAGGGGAGAGGCGGAGAGGGGAGAGGGAGGGGTGCTCTCATTGGCAGGGGGATGTTTACAGACGCACACCTGATTGCCTCTAGGAGGCCGACCACACAGATCTGCAGCACGGACTCGGACCAAACTGGCTGGAAAATCACAACAACGCAGAATGAAAACAGAGACATGACAATATCAATCACAGGGCTGCTCACACACTTCTGCAGGCTCAATGTGCATTATTCTAAATATTTATTAATACCATAAACAGCCAGTGTGGCTCACTCTTCTTCGAACCTTGGCTGTGATAGAAAAAATATATATTTTCACCCGAATGCAGCTTAAGTCTGGAGTATTTAACATTTGCTTATTTTAACTAAAACTGTACACATTCTGTCCACACACGCTTGCACGCACGCACACACACTCTCACATACAGATGCAAGCACTCACACACATAAACATACACACACACACACACACACACACACACACTCTCTCTCTCTTTCACACACACACACACACACACAGACACACTCTCTCTCTTTCACACACACACAGACACACTCTCTCACGCACACACACACTCTCGCATACACGCTTGCACGCACGCACACACACACTCACATACAGATACAAGCACTCACACACATAAACACACACACACACACACACACACACAGACACACTCTCTCTCACGCACACACACACTCTCGCATACACGCTTGCACGCACGCACACACACTCACACACAGATGCAAGCACTCACACACATAAACATACACACATACTCACACAGACATGCACTGACACACACACACACACACACACACAGACACTCACACACCCCTGTATATCTTCCAAATTGTATTGTTTTTCCTATTTTATTACTAGGGAATAGGGATAGCTAGCTCTATGTCACTGACAGGGCACTGTTTACAATTATAGCTCTGTAATTAGTAAATCTAAATATGAAAGTGCAGGCTTTTAACGGGTCATTTGCAAGCAGATTCAAATGTATTTGATCTCATGAATGGTAGCCTAGTTGTAAATATACACCGATCAGCCACAACATTAAAACCACTGACAGGTGAAGTGAATAACATTGATTATCTCATTGTTATTTTTGTTCTGTACACTAGCACAGAGATTGAAAGGATACAATGACAATGAGATTGAAGTGCAGACTGTCGACTTTAATTTGAGGGTATTTTCATCCATATCGGATGAACAGTTTAGAAATTATAGAACCTAGTACATAGTCCCCCCCATTTTTGGGCATCAAAAGATATTGGACAGTTTAACATAATGTAGAATAAAGTAATAATTTTTAATATTTGGTCGTATATCTTTTGCATGCCATGACTTCCTGATGTCTGTGACCCAACAACATCAAAAGACTCTTGATGTCTTATCTTCTGGTACTCTTACAAGCAATACTATAACGTCTCTGCATTTGAATGGATCTCTATGGGAATTGGGGGGTGGGACTAGATTTAGCTGTAAATTATGCTGGAAAAGTATGGAATACATGGTTGGTAAAATGGCTGTAAGTCATCAAGGGTCTGAGGTATCAAACAAGCCTCAAACCATCACTCTGCTGCCAGATATGCAGTAGATATGGATGGATCACTTTATGGGTTGTTTCTCCTTGTTAATTCCCATAGAGATCCATTCAAATGCAGAGAGGTTATAGTATCGCTATATTATGCTATATTCTCTCGCACAAACAAAAGTCAAAGACACACTGTTGAGCTAATGAGAACCTGAACCAGTTTGCACTGGTGGACAGCACTGCTTGTATTCTTTAGAGACATGTGCATTAACTCTTGCTTGAAGATTCTCTCCTTGCCTTTCTGTCTGTTTTATTTTTTAAGAGCGCTGCCGCTGATTGGGCCAACAACACAAACGGAGCACTCTCGAGATGGGATTAGCCGTCGTTTGTTTCGGTAAACATCGCGCGCAACATATGCCTCTCAAGTAATACGACTCCAAATACGCAATTACAAATAATTAACATCGTGTTAATTAGTCACATTAATTTATGCCACTTTATGGAATTGTTTTCTCCGAGTCCTCAGGAAGGCTGCCAGTAGTTTGAGCCAAAAGACTGTGAAATTGTGCTTGAAGTGACTGAAGCGGCGGCTGGCTGTTAGTCTCTCAATGCGAGCGGGAGACAGCTGGGAGACGCGAGCGCACTGATTGTGCTGCACGTGGCAAAGAACAGGGAGGAGTGCTGACAGTGCGAGCAACGCGCCTTCACAACACAACGGGATCATCCGCAAACACGGGCAGGCAACTGAGCTTCGCATTAAAAAGGAGAAAATTTAACTACTGTATTACCGCTCCAAAAAAAAAAAAACCTCCCTTCATTGAACATTTTAGATTGACTATACGGAAAACTGTTGGAGGAATGATCCACTGAGAACACAGGGTTTTCGGAATTAGTCAGCTATAAATCGCTTCTTACCAGCTAGGAAGGTGAAATCATGTTGTACAATAGCGTTGACAGGTTCATGAGATTTTTCATGACATTTGAGTGCATAACAACAATTTCAAAACAGGCAGCACCTTCAAATGAGAAGGCAGTGCGTGTGAGTGTGAGTGTGTGTATGTGTGTGTGTTTCTGGGGTTTCCAAAGGACTGGAGATCAAGAATTTCCCTCTGTCTAGGTAGACAAGGCCATGCAGGGCACAACTGACCTTGGCCAACAGCCGCAGAAATACGGCGAGTGGCCTGCCTGTGCCTCTCTGCCGTTCTGCTATCTCACGGCCGCCAAGAATTAATTACATCGTCCAGGAACAGGGTCTGCCACAGCCCTGGCTCCTTCAACTGGACAATCCACTTTGCTCTCACCTAAAGACAAGCCAAGAGACAGGCAGCGGCGGAAATGAGAAGCTCAAGCGCTTTTCTCTCTCAGATAAAGACAGGAGCGAGCCTGTCATATCTGCCCCGGCATTGTAATGTTAATTTTTCCGCAACACACAACTCCTAAACATTACATGTCAAGGGTTGCCAACTGTCACGCATCTGGCTTGAGACTCAGCCATGCTCTCCCTAAGAAATCTAATGCCAGAGACAGACCCATGTGATCTTCCCCCTCGATCCTAATTCCCTTCAGTGCAGGATTGCAAACAACCCCCCCAAAGTTGGCAGCCCTATGTTAGATAATAGCTGTTAATACAAAACTTTAAATATATGAACCTACAACACAGATTGAAGTGCAATCTGGCCACTGAGATTGTAGTGGTTTTAGTAGAGGATGGCTTTAAGGATGTAGTTTTATGTGTAGCACAGGTGGGGCTAGTAAAGCCAGGTAAATGTTCAGCTGAGGTGCAGTTTAAGCAGGTGTGATCTTCAGTCTGCGGCAGAGACACACAATGACTGCACTGTCCTCATTCCACCACTAGGGGGCTGGAGAAGAGAACGGTGACCGGAAGGGACAGTGATACTGCTGAACTATCATCTGAAACAGAGAGTGAAGACTTGAGTTTTCTTCCACAGAGGTAACAGCAGATGTGGAGCAGACTGGTCTGGCAGGGGTGTAAGGTTTGCTCATAGAATTCACAGGAAACCTCTTGCACCAGTAAGACTGCAGTAAGGATTTAAGGATTTGTCTTATTAACACTGATTAACTAAACAAGAGAGAGAGAGAGAGAGAGAGAGAGAGAGAGAGAGAGAGAGAGAGAGAGAGATGTTGCAACAAATGCCACACTTAGCAGTATTGCAGCCTTACTCCAGCCTATCACCTAGAGAAGGATGTATCATGTACGGAAATGAAGAGGTATGTAATTTAAAACATGTTTGAGATTCTGGAGTTCTGGTCTGTTTGGATGGTTGCAGATGAAGAGGGAACAGCATAATCGCCAGCACAAGAGTTATCTGGGACATATGGCATTAGCCAGCACAGCTGTCAAACCTCTCATTGGTTGAATGTTGGGATATTCCATTCTGGTACCAGCCAATAAGCTGATGTGGAATCAGCTGTTCCTGCATCACTCTCAAACGATGTCTAATTCCGTCAAAACGCCTCCAGAGCTTTGCTGTTAGTGTCAGAAGCCATGTCGTAAGGTTAGGCCTTACCTCGATGTACATGTGTCCTCACTGGACAGGATCCTGGCCAATCAGAGGCCATAAAAGCAGCCAATCCAGAGAGCTGAGGGTCCTGACTCATTCTACTGATCAAGATGTGAAATTAACACCCGCCATCAGTAAAATTTTGACTGTGGCCGGTAAGATTTTCTACTCTAGCAGCCACTTTGACCAGTAACCATCCAGGTTGTATTATATTGTAAAAGGTAATGTGGCTGGTAAAATCTTGAAAATGGCTGGTGAGTTTTAGAGTCCACTCTGGCCAGTGGGTAAAAAAGTAAATTTCATGATGTATTACATACACTGGCATAACAGCAACTATCCTCTGTTATAGCCCCTCCCATCCCACCCCTAAACGCACCAACCTGTGGCTCTGTGTATCTATACCAGAACCTGGGTCTGTGTGCATTTATACCAGAACCTGGGTCTGTGTGCATTTATACCAGAACCTGGGTCTGTGTGCATCTATACCAGAACCTGTGGCTCTGTGCATCTATACCAGAACCTGGGTCTGTGTGCATTTATACCAGAACCTGGGTCTGTGTGCATTTATACCAGAACCTGGGTCTGTGTGCATCTATACCAGAACCTGGGTCTGTGTGCATTTATACCAGAACCTGTGTCTGTGTGCATCTATACCAGAACCTGGGTCTGTGTGCATTTATACCAGAACCTGTGGCTCTGTGCATCTATACCAGAACCTGGGTCTGTGTGCATTTATACCAGAACCTGTGGCTCTGTGCATCTATACCAGAACCTGGGTCTGTGTGCATCTATACCAGAACCTGGGTCTGTGCATCTATACCAGAACCTGGGTCTGTGTGCATCTATACCAGAACCTGGGTCTGTGCATCTATACCAGAACCTGTGTCTGTGTGCATCTATACCAGAACCTGGGTCTGTGCATCTATACCAGAACCTGGGTCTGTGTGCATCTATACCAGAACCTGGGTCTGTGCATCTATACCAGAACCTGGGTCTGTGTGCATCTATACCAGAACCTGGGTCTGTGCATCTATACCAGAGCTCTGGGGCTCTGTGTATCTAACCCTAACCCTAACCCTAACCCATCCATACCAGAACCTGGGGCTCTGTGCATCTATACCAGAACCTGGGTTTATGTGCATCTATACCAGGCCCATCCTTCCACTTCTGCTGCCATCTCCCCCCCCCCCCCCTCAGCATCACACAGAATTACAGGCCCCAGCGGTTCTGTGATATGGAGCTCTGTCCGCCAGTAACTGAGGTGTAACAGAAAACTCATTTCATGGAGGTCTGTGAGGGAGAAAACCTTAAAATGTCACGCCCGTATCTTTGTGTAAGGATAGCGCACGGGGTTCCAGTTTGAATGGTCCTCCTAAATCACCAGATGGATGTTATTCTGTCGCCGCTCTGGTTCTACAAACGCTTTTGCCGTTACAGTGCGCGAGTCCGTGTCGCGAACGCGTCGGAAAAGCCAGCCTCTGTCACACCGTCTATCAGCGCAAACTCGCTTATTTCCTGCGGACATTTGAGCAGAATCATTCCTTTACCTTCCCGAGAGTGCAGTCCAATTCTCTTCATTTTTACCAAACCAAATTTTGACTGAAATAAACAGTAACTAAATTTTCCGTCGCTTTTCAGTTTGTCGGCTGCGTTCTGCATAACAGCAGAAGCAGGCGTCCATGTTGCTGGCAGAGCGGCGGCATTTACATGTATTACAATTGTTTGTCTTCGATTTCTTACTTCAATCCAATTAAAATGGGATTTCACAAAAAACGAGACGAGTCCAACTGTAAGATCCTATGTGTTATGTGTGCTGAGCAAGATCCAATGTGTTATGTATGCTGACAGGGTAAACGTAGGTTTCAGTGTGAGACAGTAAAGCTATGTAACAAGTTGATCCAAAAGAGGTTTTTTGTCTTCGGAAAGCATAAACTATTTAATCCCTTTGCTGTTTATTTAATTACACCCTGGTATTTGCTTCTAAGCGTAGTGTAAGTTTGTGTTGTGGTGCTGCATTGGATACTGTCCACACTGTCTGCACACAGCAGTTTGTAATTACACATTATATTGAGTTTACAGTGTGCAGTTGAGGGAGCAAAGCTTCGGTGCTATGAGGCAAAATTTATTCCATAATTCTAGCAATTTTGACATGCCTGTTCTGCACACACAACTGTGCACAAGCACATATAATTAATGGACTACAGTTGAGGACAGTACATGATTTTTTATTTTTTATTTTTTACAATGGACTACTGTGTGACATTGATGATTAGAAGTTGGGGTTGCAAGTTCAAATCCCAGCCAGATCACCGGTGCTGTGCCACTGAACCAGGTGCTTCACCTGCATAGCATCAGTTATTATCCGCGTGTACTGACTGTGTAGATCGTCTCAAAACAACCACCAGCGTGCATCCGATAGTTTTCACAATCAACTCCGATCACTAATCCTAAATATTTATCTTCCTTAAGAGATGTTTCAAATTATTCATGCTGTGCCCCCTCTGAATGCATTCAGCCCTGGTGGGGGGTGGGGGGTGGGGGGGTGGGGGCTCAGCCCTGGTGGGGGGTGGGGGGTTGGGGCTCAGCCCTGGTGGGGGGGTGGGGGGTTGGGGCTCAGCCCTGGTGGGGGAGTTTCCTGCCACTCCTCTCTTTTTTATTTTGACTGGCACACGCATGGTGCTGCGCCTGGCGCATTATATGACATTTTCATTTGGAGTGTGGTGCACACAGAGAGCGGGGCTCTGACAATACAAAACCCACCCTGCCTGCCGTTAATTATCCCTCCAGGGAACGGTATTCACTCAGCTCAACAACCCACACTTCTCCTATCTCTCTCTCTATCCTGCTCTCTCCCCTGCTATCTCTCCCTCTCTTTCCTGCTCTCTCTCTCCCTCTCTCCCCCTATCCCTCTCTCTCTCTCTCTCTCTCTCTATCCTGCTCTGTCTCTCTCTCTCTCTCTCTCTATCCTGCTCTCTCTCTCCCTCTCTCCCCCCTATCCCTCTCTCTCTCTCCTTCTCTTTCCTGCTCTCTCTCTCCCTCTCTCCCCCTATCCCTCTCTCCCCCTATCCCGCTCTCTCTCTCTCTCTCTATCCTGCTCTCTCCCCTGCTATCTCTCCCTCTCTCCTGCTCTCTCTCTCCCTCTCTCCCCCTATCCCGCTCTCTCTCTCCCTACCTCTCCCTCTCTCCTGCTCTCTCTCTCTCTCCTGCTCTCTCCCTCCCTCCCTCTCTCCCTGCACTCTTTTTCATTGCAGACTGTATCTACTTTCCTGTGCAAGACAGAAGGTGCAACCTACTACAGTAACAATACAGTAGCCACTGTTGTCCTATTGTATTAGGTTTGCAGGTTACATAAGGGTACACACTCAGAGGTAAACACTTCATTGGAAGAACATACTCAATAAACGTATATGAACCAGCAACATCAAGATGATTCAATTCAATTAGAAGCTAATGCATACAGGACATGTACTGATGGACGTTACTGGAGATTAAGAAGTGAATCTGACGTTTTAGAGGCTTGGTTTAATTACAATCAATTTTATTATAGGTAAGATTTAATTTAAACATACATTTGCAGTTGAGAAGTGCTTGACGGAAAAATAAACTGATATACATTAAATGTGATTATGTTTAACAAAATGTGATTTTGTATATATACATAAATATACCCTGAAAATGTTTTTACATTAACATAAAAACAAAACTAAACCATAAAATCTCCAGTAAAAATATGTGAGAAACAATTCACTTCCCCATGGCTCAGTAGAATTATGATGTATTTATAAAAACTTGGGGAAGGGGAGAAACGAAAGCAATGAGTCTTTCATAAGATTCAGAATCTTGGCTTCTGACTTCATGGCAGTACTGCTGTGGTTCGACTCTGCACTATCGGCACATTGACAGTGTCACACTGCGTCCACATTGTGTGGATTCCAATCGCTTATTTTATCTGTCCTCTTCTCCTCTGTCCTTGCCTGACCCGGAAATCGATCGAGGTTCCCCATCTTTTAGGACAGTCCAAACCACAAAATGCTCCTCGGAGGAGCGAGGAGTGGGGAACGAGGAGGCTTCAGTGAGGAAACACAAGTGTAGCCTTTGCGGAAGCCTTTTCTGGGAACATGTGACGTGTATAATTATCCACCACTCTTCACATCTGCCATATCGCAGGCAAACCCTTACACAAATGCAATTTTACCGTTCCTTTCCATTTATTATCTAGCACAAATTCATAATGACACGCATTCTTTATAACTAAGAAAAGCACCATTTATTCGTGAAAAAATAAGCTAAAAAGCATTATAGTTAAGCACGTGAGCATAATCTGACGCTTGATTGAGCAAGGACGTTCCATTTGCCTAAAATACACATTGCCTCGTTTCCTCCATCCACGTATCTGATGCTTGCATCCTTTCCTCGCGTCCTCCGTTGGCCGGAGCTAAGGAACGAGGAAAGGATGTGAGGAAAGGATGCAAGGAGTAAAAATAAGCGATTGGAATGAACCCATTGAAAAGGTATGCGGTTCTGTACCGGCAATCACAGGTCAGAGGTCAGAGGTCAGGGCTGCTAGGTCATTCACACCACAAGGCAACTCCAGGGCTCTGTGAGTGCCTTTTCTCAAACTCTGGAGGATTGCTCATTTTCTCTGCTAATGTTTTTTTTTCCACTGTGGCAGAACTAATTGCATTAAATTGCAGCCATTCTGCAGAGAAGCAAAGTAGATTTTCTGCAGTGACTGCGACATTGGAGGGAAATGGGTGAGTTGTTGAGAGTGTGAAGGAAACTGCGGGAGAGACCGGACAGGAAGGGGTTAAATAAAAAAACACACTGCAGTAGAATGTGAGCATTATTGCCCAGAACATAAAATATGTATCAGTCATAAAACTTTTATTCCACCTCTCTCTTTTTTAGGTTTAGTATACAATTTTTAACACACTGCTTATGCTGCTTCAGCTGCCTACTCAATTTCTCCTACAGCAAACCTCTATGAAATGTTCATGAGATTATCTGAAAACAAAAATAAAACACGAAACTTACAGAAGCTTCTGAATCATCTAACTTATCCTGAGATTTAAAAAAAGTAATGAAATAATGAAGAAAGATATCTCAAAGAATATATTTTATATATATATTTTCTTCATTTACTCTCATTAAAGTACATGGAGTCACATACGCAGGCCTATAATTACTGAGGTAATACAGGAAGTGTGTACTATTCTGTCCATCAAACACAAACTTTTCGGAGAGATGACTATGTTCCTCATCCATACAGGTACACACGCCACACAGACATTATTTATAGTTGCGATTGTGAGATAGATTTCTGATGCTCAGGTCTGGCCTTTTTTTATTCAGTTCACACATTCCTGAACTTCCTGCTGAGTTCCTACTGAGTATTCCCGCTTCCCCCGCTTCCAGGTCTATCTGAAGGGTTATTTCATACTGCGGTAAAAGCGGAAAGCTATTCTTCTTCTGCTACACTTGCTCATTATGTGGATCTCCAGGGTATCGCATTCGCCTGGGTATGTATATACATCTGCATCAAACAAGCCCAGCAGCATTACAACCACAGGTTATAGTAAAATCACACGAGTGATGGTGTTCAATCGGCTACTGTTGTTATTATACTTATTGTTTAATTATGTTATCCCAAGATGTGCTTCACTATGTCATTCTGATTAACATAAAGGGACGTTTGAATCTGAATCTGATTTTATTTTATTTAGACTGCGAACAGCACTTCTTTTCTAATCATAAAAGTAGAGACAAAATATTACCTAAAAAAAATGTTCTTTAAATTCTCAGTGGAAAATAATACATACAAGAAATGTAAGTCAGTTTACACACAGTTCAAAAAATAATAAAATTCAAAAATTAAAAAAATTAAAAATATATAGTCAAGCCGTAACATGAGCACTACCACAGGGATCTCCCTAAGCTCATGTACACTGGTCAATAATTCAGAGGGGGCTCGTCCAGCATTCATCCTCCACACGCTGTGGCCCCCATGGGTACCCAACAGCGGCACCACTGTGCACTCATCCCCACATGCTGTGTCCCCTATGGGGCCCCAACACCGGCACCACTGTGCACTCATCCCCACATGCTGTGGCCCCCATGGGGCCCCAACACCGGGCACCACTGTGCACTCATCCCCACATGCTGTGGCCCCCATGGGGCCCCAACACCGGGCACCACTGTGCACTCATCCCCACATGCTGTGGCCCCCATGGGTACCCAATGCTGGCACCACCGTGCACTCATCCCCACACGACTTCATAGAATATTCAGCTCTGGCACAGAGAAATGAACCAATAATCTTACGCCTCTGAGATTTATACAGCACACACAGGCTTTGAGGCCTCTATTCCTCTACTCCTCTATTCCTCTATTCTTCTATTCTATTCTATCCTTCCAACCGCAAAGAACCCAAAGGACCTCGTTCATAAATTCCTCCAGAAAATTACATTACATTACATTATAGGCATTTAGCAGACGCTCTTATCCAGAGTGACTTACACAACTTCTTATTACATTTATCCATTTATACAGCTGGATATATACTGAAGCGATTCAGGTTAAGTACCTTGCTCAAGGGTACAACGGCAGTGTCCTACCTGGGAATCGAACCTGCAACCTATCGGTTACAAGGCCAGTTCCTTAACCATTATACTACACTGCCGGCCCAATTACTGTTTTCAAGCAAATTTAAGCATTTACAACAAACATTTACTTAATTTTTAGAAACTTTTTAGAAATACGAGTAAACTCATGGCAATGTGAAAGTGTGGTAAAACACCTGCCCATAACTGTTATCGTTAAAGATAAATAAATCAGTTAGAAACTCCTTAGCTTTACTACGCAAACCAAACCCCTGAAAACAACGACACATTATTTCCCTTTTCCTCCTCTGCAATATATTAATCACATATTAAACTGATGTCTGTGACCAACTTCAAACCTCTCTGTAATTCGTTCCTGTTGGTTGTCTTGACCAGTTCAAATGTAAAGAAACCAGTAAGAGCACTTCTCCATGCCCTGACTGAGTTAAAGCAGCTCTATCACTGGCTCCAGCTGTTTAAAACTGCTCTCCATCGCTAATCCTTACGTTCTCCCCGGAGAGGAAAATTCACTCCAGGAATACACAAAAACACATCACTGTGAATACACCAGCATTAGCGCTGCCTTTGATTGGGGATTATTTGAAGCAACAATGAGCAAATTGCTCCATCGTTATCATTGATTTTGGCACGCCAGGAGTCACACACAGCCATGAGTGGAGCTCAATCAAAGCGAGTCTGTGTTGAAATAATAGAATATAAACATTCAATGTCTTAAGTGAGGTTAGGGAGCCTTTTCAAGCCTAAGTGTGTGTTATAGCTCAGCCTTCATTTGATCATAATGATAATATATTATCTTCTTTTCTTAAGCCATGGAGCATTTTTCTGTAATTCATGCTGCGAAAATCAAGAAGCAGACGGGTATAAAAGACTTGCTTTCATTATTGTTAAAAAGTCCATTTCCACACGTTTAAATAGCAGGGAGCTCATTCAGTTTGCATTTGTTTCCTGCTCAAAATGAATTCTGCATTTCCCGACAAGTTACACCGTGTTTCACATTATTATTTTTATATTTTATAACCAGTTTGTATGGCCCTATCAGATGTGACCCATTACTGCAAAATCCTGCATTATTTTGGGAGAGTTTAGACAAGCAGGTGCCCTTCCCTGGGACGACTGCTGGAAGCTAACACTTATTCTCCCCTCCACACCAGCTCAAATGTGCACCCCATTGCAAACAGGGGTTAAAATATTTGCATTCAGAAATACAGGCAGCTGTTTTATAATGCTGATGAATCTTAGGCACCAATCATCTGAGACACGACTTTCTTCACGTTCATTTTATCGGTGGGAAAGCTCCTCTCAGCTGCTTCTGACTCATTCAAGTCCGTCCGTCTCTCTAAGATGCTAACAGTCACATCGGTCACTATTGTCCACTCAAGCCAGAGGGACTACATTTCAGTAAGTGTTGGTTTCCAAACGCTTGTTTATTAGTTTAGTTAATGGAATCTGCCTGCGAAAATGAGAAAATAGAGAGATAAGCCAACATAAAAGCCTTTCGCTCGGTAAGGTCACACTGGCCAATCAATCAATCAATGGGAATAGTAGCAGCTCCTGGAGATCACATATGACACTATCAAGCAAGTATGTAGTATGTATTACGTATTTAATGTTATTATTAAATCATGCGTTTTTACTGTGGGTGAGCTGAGGCTCACGGTCCTTCTATACCCTGGGGCCTCTTCTTCTTCTTCTTCTTTTTTGTGCCTTTGAGGAGTGACTATTTGGGAAGCTCCACACAGCGAAAATGGTACCCTGAAAGTACACTAATGTACTATTTGGGTACTAATAAGTACCTTTTACAAGCAAAAAAAGGTACAAATTAATTAAGTATTGCTGGCTAGGGGTACAATTACATTTTCATACCTTCTAGGGCAGGGGTCTTCAACCTTATTCCACAAGGGCCGGTGTGGGTGCGGGCTTCTGTTCCAACCAAGCAGTTACACACCTGATTCTACTAATCAATCACTAGAGTCTTTGCTAAGGACCTTGATTAGTAGAATCAGGTGTGTAACTGCTTGGTTGGAACAGAAGCCCGCACCCACACCGGCCCTTGTGGGATAAGGTTGAAGACCGCTGTTCTAGGGTGTTAAATGTACACCAGCAGTGTTAGATTTACACTCACATGTTTGCTGTGGATCTTTCATGAGCAGATCCATTACTTTCACACTGCAGGCCTGGCTTTGGGTTGAGTGCGGTCAGAGAGATTTTGGGCTTTTGTTTACGGTTCTGTTGGGCGTTGGGCATTGGGTGTTGGGCGTTGGGCATTGGGCGTTGGGTGTTGGGCGTTGGGCGTTGTCGTCCCTCGTGTCGCTTCTGTTCCGTGTTTCCGCACGCTCCTCAGGTGGCAGTTTGAAAATTCCCAAATCTTGTGATGACCTCTCTGCTGTAGAAGAGTTCTTCCGCCGCCCGGTTGAATGACCTTGCCTAATTTCTTACCACGTTAACCTTGACCATGTTAAGGTTCAGACCACTGATGCTTCTTGTTCTATGTGAAAATAAGCCGATGATTAAATGTGTAGGTTTTATAGATGGGGAAAAAGCTGGTGTGTTTTCCATTGCCTCACTGGACATGTTCTCAAACTGTGAATCTCCTTCCTAAAAGCCTCCAGACATGATGCTAACTGGATCAATCCTCATACCCAGATATTATTTCTGCATTACTCAACGTACTTTATGTAGAATCATTACTCAACGTACTTTATGTAGAATCATTACTCAACGTACTTTATGTAGAATCATTACTCAACGTACTTTATGTAGAATCATTACTCAACGTACTTTATGTAGAATCATTACTCAACGTACTTTATGTAGAATCATTACTCAACGTACTTTATGTAGAATCATTACATTAGCGTACTTTTTGTAATTAAGCAGGCACTGTATTGGATGATCTAGAGTTAGATCAGGTCTTCAATGACACAGCACTATAACACCTCATTTGCACGCACCAGTTTAATTTTTACTCAGAACAGTATTATATTTTTACCAGTGTTGTCCATATGATGTTAGGCTACTTTCCTCCTGAACATACTGTATATTCTGCTGTAGTCCCGGTAATCATGTAATTATTTAATCTGCAATGACTGCTCCCTACAGTCCACACAAATACACACGCACAAACACAGATACACACACACACACACACACACACACGCAAGCATGTGCACACCCACACACAAATACCCATACACATGAACACACACGCGCAAGCACGCACACACACACACACACACACACACACACACACACACACACACACACACACACACACACACACACACACACACACACACACACACACACACACACACACACACACACACACACACACACACACACACACACACACACACACACACAGTGGGGAGAGGTCATAGAGAGAGACTCAGCATTACAGAGCCAGAGCCCATCTGTGTGAGCAGGGGCTATTTCTGACAGCCATTGTTTTCAGAATTGTGAGGGAAACAGTTTGTTTTTCCACGGGATACAAAAAGTGGTGAGAAAGCAGGAAGATAAGAGGCCGTCCAAAACAAAACTGCTGCATTCTGCAAGATTTTCCATTTCCTGTCATGATTCTCCACCCTGAAACTGAGCCCCCAACACCAGACCCTTCAGCCTGTTCTACGCTAAAAGAATACACAAGGGTTAAACACCCCTCCCTTTTTCTCATTATCTATACTCTCTCTCTTTCAGTATAACACTGTACATTTCTCCCCTATTCTCCCTCTCCCTCTCCCTCCCCCCCCCCTCTCCCTCCCCCCCCCCCCCCCCCCCTCTCTCTCTCTCTCTCTCCCTCCCCTCTGCAGAAGTCGGTGCTCATCCCGGCTCTTCCCCAGTTGGAGCTGTCAGTCAGCTGTCAGTTAGCTCAGCGTCAGGCAGACCTATAGCTCTGTACCGGCAGGACGAGCGCTGTGCTGCGTGTACGCTGGCCTGTCAATCACCTCGCTCACTCGCGCGCGCCTCCAATCCACCGCGGCTTCATTTCGCTGCAAATCAGAGAACGCCGGAGAAGCCAGCCATCAAAAACCTCGGCAACTCTGGCGCTCTCTCTCTCTCTCTCTCTCTCTCCCCCCCAATCTCAGTCTGCCGCAGCCACATCATTTGCAGTCAGAATGGACGGATTGGCTTAAAGATAACTGCTCGACCGCGCACGGAAACATCTGATTACATGATACCATTGACCAGAACACACGTCACATACAATGGAACTATTCAGTGAAGTGCCACTTAATCTTGCGCACTCCTAATTAATGACGGCTTCACACCCTTTTGACATTCTGCCAAAGAAGGTCTGGAGGCGTTTCTGAGGTAACACATCACACGCTGTTACCAGCTCCTTACCGGGCCTGTGATACTGTCTCTACACTAAGGCCTTAAATCAGTTCTGCATTTCAGGTCACAATCTATGGCTCAGTGTACTGTAGAAACGAAGTATAGATATTTAAATACCATAATGAGTCATAGTTTTGACAGCCAGTGCACTTATAAAATATTGCTGGTTGAAATTTCACTTTTTAAAATGTTAACATATTAGTGTGTGGTTCTTTTAGCATCATCTAACTACACTGCCCGGCCAAAGAAAAAGTCGCAGTTGCACCAGTCATGCATAGTGCCCACTGTACAAGCCTCTGGAGGCAGTGTTATGATCTGGGGTTGCTTCAATTGGTCAGGTCTAGGCTCAGCAACGTTATGCAGCAATAAAATGAAGTCAGCTGAGTACCTGAATGTACTGAATGACCAGGTTATCCCATCAATGGGCATATTCCAGGACGACAATGCCAAGATTCATCGGGCTCAAATTGTGAAAGAGTGGTTCAGGGAGCATGAGGAATCATTTTCACACATGAATTGGCCACCAGAGTCCTGACCTTAACCCCATTGAAAGTCTTTGGGATGTGCTGGAGAAGACTTCACGGAGTGGTTCGACTCTCCCGTCGTCAATACAAGATCTCGGCCAAAAATTAGTGCAAGTCTGGACGGAAATAAATGTTGTGACGTTGCATAAGGTTGTCGAAACAATGCCACGACGAATGCGCGCCATAATCAAAGCTAAAGGCGGTCCAACAAAATATTACAGTGTGCAACTTTTTTTTTGGCCGGGCAGTGTATAACAGTGCTGTTGTTGTCGCTAGGAAAAATAATTACAGTGTACATAAAGATGACACACAATAGCACAGCGTCTGACGATGAGTGTCTTTTCCATGGATCTGGTGCTTTTCTCTTAAATATATTTCAGTTTCAGCTGAAGTAAGTAAGTTTCAGCAATACTGCTGCAGTTAAAAGCATAACACTGTTCATGTGGTAACTTCCTAATTCACCATGGCAGGTTACCATCTTGACTATTATCTGGTTCATAGTAAAAAAAATGCTGTGCAATTAATTTGTCCAAACTACTCTGAACCACGATTGCAGAAGGATTGCATCATGCTGAAGAAAAAAAACAACCATTAAAACCTCCAATCTTAACACAGCTCCGTATGAACAGCCCTGAAACTGTGAATTTACCTTCAGGAGGAAATTAAAACCCAAACAAAAATATAATTGTACAACTATGCAGATTTCTGTGAAAGCAATGCAACACTACAAAAAATAGTCTTGGCAACCATGTCATTATTTTCTTTGGACAGACCGCTCTCTACAGTCCACAAAACAACACAGACGCACATACGCACACACACACACACACACACACACACACACACGCACACAAACTGCAGCTAGCAGTCCTAGTCAGAGAGGCAGAGAGAGAGAGAAAGAGAGAGAGAGCGAGAGAGAGGCAGAGAGAGAGAGAGAGAGCGAGTCAGAGAGGCAGAGAGAGAGAATGAGAGAGGCAGAGAGAGAGAGAGAGCGAGTCAGAGAGGCAGAGAGAGAGAGAGACAGAGAGAGAGAGCGAGATGGAGAGAGAGAGAGCAAGAGGCAGAGAGAGAGCGAGATGGAGAGAGAGAGAGCAAGAGGCAGAGAGAGAGAGCAAGAGGCAGAGAGAGCAAGAGGCAGAGAGAGCAAGAGGCAGAGAGAGAGATATGGAGAGAGAATGAGCGAGCAGATGAGGACAGAGACAGAAGTTGGGGGGATGGGTGTAGTGAGGAAGAGGAGGCTCAGTCCAGTTGAGAGCTGAATCTGTTCATGGTGTGTGCACACCCCATTAAACCCAGCTCGTTTTAGTGCCCATTCATTTCCAAGAATAATTTCAATGGCACCTTCACCGTTAGTTTAATCTGCTAAGTAAGGAGAGCTTAAGGTCAGTTAACGAGGTAACCAATTTCTCATGCAGATGGTGAACAAAATATATTTTTCATGTACTGTGTTAGCGTCAAAATAGAAGCACAAGATTTAAGTGATATAGGCAAACACCAGTAGTATGTAAGATTGTATATATAAGCTGTACTAAAAGCCAAGATCAGTACTCTGCTTTGCAAGAGATGGGTGTTGAAAAGTGTTTTTTTTATTTTTAAGAAACACGTTTGATTAAAATAAACCAGAAACATTTTCACCACACCTCTGACTGCTGCTCTCCACACAAAGGTCAGCCGCACACATATGAGTCTATTTTCGGGGGGACAGAGGGGTTGGCGGTCGGTCTGAGCGCCTGGCGGATCGTGTGAAATCCGTGTCATTCCGGGCGAGCATTCCGGTGGGAGGAGAGATGGGAACAGCCAGCAGGAGCCGGAGCCGGAGCAGGAACGGCTCCCCAATCCTATCGGCCGGTTCACCGCTGACAGCTCAGCTCGCGTCCAGGCAAATCCCCACTTGACTTAGTCAGCGGTCTTGTTGCCATGGCGAGAGGCGCGTTGAGGAAGGAACCCTACATCGTTGATGCTGAGCGCACCTGATAATCAGGCCTGAGCTAATTGGGTGTTTAGACCATAATACAGGAGCCTGTGTGGCCCGCGGCTCTATAGGTCTGAGCTAAACCGCACAGATACAGCAAAACGCTGCTTTTCCACGTGTGGTTCATTTGTTATCCAATTACAGTTGTGCACAATGAGTGACTTTATTATTATTCCTTTATGAACACATATAGGAGAGAAAATACCATAATCCTCTTACACACGTAAAGCCCTGTTTCACACAGGCGCACACACACACATACACACACAGACACACACACACACACAGATGTACACACACACAGATGTACACACACGCACACACACGTATGGCGCACAGCACCTGTTCCAGCAGCATACAGTACTTTATATTAATCAGAGGGTCTCAGGCTCGTCTAAGAGTGGCAGATTAACCGCACTGTTCTGCTCATTCTATCTGCAATTATGAATTTGTGAGAGATTAAATTCTCTTGTGCTGGGATTAGAGACATTTTACTGCATGAGCACTGGAGATCGAGGAACAACAGGTACTGTTTCCTGTAAGTACCAGAGGAGTCCCAGAGGAAAATAACAAACATGCGGACGACTGAGGCTGTTTTTATTATTACTTTTTTTTTTGCACAGCAAAAAAAACAACTGAGTATTTGAAACACTTGTTTGGCATTGCTGGGCTGAACACACTGATAGGTTTGTATAAATGTATCCCCTGAGCACTGCTTGTTTGTAGTCTGTAATACAGCAGACTGCCCAGTCACTGCACAAATGACACAGATCTCATGCAGCTGACAGACCACTGGAGATATTTATATCCTCCAAACTCCATGCTATAACACCAGCTCCCCAGAAACCTGGCTCTCACAGGCATGTAAGTAGTAAATATGATCTACACAAAGCTTTAGTGCCTGGCTTACATAAACCCTATGCAGCCCATATATCAAGACAGGGGGGAAAAAAATCTTAAAATCAAAGCAATTGTTTTTTTATTGAAATGAAGTAATCTGTGGCTGGAATGATCCCATTACAGAAATGCAGCGCTAACCCAATGCTTGGCCCATTGAGGGCTTGTACGCACGTACAATCACAGCAGGTTGAAATTCACAATTTTACCTCTTTAGTTCTTAGAACAGTGCTGTGTACACGTATACTATATGTGTTACGCTAGTCATGTTTACAACAAATATGGAACAGCATTGTTACCAGGCCTTTGTTCTTTAAGCCCTTAACTGTATTTGGGCCAGAAGTGCTATAGCTTATTTGCATTCATTGCGTTTTTTTTAATGGTGAAATTTTTTTAATAATCTGGTCACACAATATACCGTTTGAAAGCGTTAAAAGTTGCGCCACGGTGGCTCAGCGGTAAAAGCACTGAGTCGGTGCAGTTGCACACCGAGGATCAGGGGTTCACTTCCTGGTCTTGCCAGATCCGAGTATGGCCGGTGCCTTGAGGGAGCGGCAATTGGCGGCCGCTCCCGGGGTTGGGGGGAGGGACTCGGCGGGAGAGAATTGTCGCACACATAGCGGCTCCATAGGAGTTGGGATCACGGTCAGGAGTCGTGCCCTGAAGGGGACGTTGCGCTCTGCTTCCTACCAGCTGGCGGGGTTGTGTAGCGGCAAATTCTCACGGGGAATTGAATAGCATTGGGTACAGCTGACTACCAAATTGGGGAAAAAAGCGGGAAAATTTAGTTTAAAAAAAAAGAAAGAAAAAGTGTTAACACAATTCTATCTCTATAAACAATTTTACAATCCCAATGTTAGTGACAACGGTTCGTTATTTCATAACACAAAAAGGTTCAATCAAAACGACGACTCACATTCTATGTGTTCCACGGAAATGTAATGGGGCGTGACGTGTGAGGAAGGAGGAGCCAAACGCAGCAAGGGGATTCTTAAAGCCCTAAGGCCACTAAGGCGGGAAACCCCGCAGATAAGGGAGGAGACAAGACAACGAACACACCTACAGACGCTACCAACCGGCTAACTGTCCCACGCCAAATAAGTAGAAGCACAAGGACAGATCTGAATAGCCAGAAATAATATGCGCCCTGTCTCGGTAACGAGACACATAAGAAAGGGCGAGTAGCGTAAAGGCACAAATAAAACACACAACAAACAAACCCTGAAAACTAATAAGCATTAGTGTACAAGGAGGCGAAAAGGAACGGAGATCTAACGTTCCAAGGCTACTCTCAGGGACTCGCAGTCAAACGCAAACCTGTCAACAAAAACGCCCAAGCTCCATATAAGGAGAAACATACCTGGAGAACGAACAGAACTATAGTTCCGAACAAAATCGTATCGCAAGTAAAAAGGACGAAACAGAACAGCTGCACCGGAATTACCGGCTAAAAGACCAACACGAGTTTGATAAAGAATAAAAGCCCTGCCTCTTGGTAAAGAGGAAATGTAACGAGGCGAAGGAACAGATATAAAATTCCATGGCTAGTTTAATAGGCTCGCAGTCAAATGCAACGACCAGGAAGCAGGAACAGAAAAGCCAGGGGAGATGAGTCCTAATAACTACATCTACATAGGCAAGTACGCCAGGGGGGAAGAGTCCGAGTAACTACATCCACATAGGCAAGTCCCGCGTTGATCGAGAAAACGTAAAGGGGTAAACGCCCGATCTCCCAGGAGAGAGAAACATTTTATAGGCGAGCCGACGGAGCACCGTCGTCCCATAACTTTACTAGCAAACATGACTAATGCAAGCTTAATTGAAAACACACGCCCTAGCCTCTCAATAATGGGAAATGTAACGAGGCGGAGGAACAGAGATAACGTTCCATGGTTACTTTCATAAATGCGCAATCAAACACAAACATGTCCATAGCATTGTCCAAGCTCCATATAAGGAGGGACACACCCGGAGAACGAACAGAACTACAGTTCCGAACAAAATCGTCCCGTAGGTGAAAAAGACGAACAGGAACAGCTGTAACAAAAGACCAACGCAAACTTAATCGAAAAATAACCAACCTGCCTCTAAGAATAAATAAAACCCTAAAGTCAGTATGATACAAACGCCCTGGGCCCTATCTTGGCGATCTTGGCGCTTAGTCTAAGCGCATGGCGCTAAGTCCATTTAGGGCGTGTCCAAGTCCACTTTTGCTATTTTAACGGCGTGTTTTTTTGGTGCTAAGCACGGCGCATGGCGCAACTGGGCTGAACCTAGTCGCTTCATTAATTATAGGTGTGTCTTGGGCGTGACATTCAATAAACCAATCAAAATGTCATATCCCATTCCCTTTAAAAGCCTGCTTTTCCACCTTGGCGGATTGCTTATGATGGCGAAACAGACATGCTCGTGCGTGTTTAGTGTGATCAAGGAATAGGCTAAATGGAGTATGATCAATATTATTCGGACTAACCATTAGCCTATGAGTTCCCGGTAATTCCAGACAGGGCTGTTATTTTACAAAATATGTGCGGTTAAATTTCGTTAAAAGGACCTGCAACAGCTGAGAATAAGCTATCAATGGCTTCAGTCTCACCTTAGAAAACGCCAAATTAGCCTGCTTGTTCAGCGAATTTCGTTTGATTATGCAATGAAAGTGTCAAACATCAATTCCAAGAGGCTGTTCTCAAGTTCAAGCTTCATCCAAAGTTCATTAGGCTACCTGCATAGTAGGCTAATATTGATTAATAACATAGATACCGTTATTTTGCCTTAATGATGACACTAAATAGCCATACAATAAAGCTGTCAGGTTCGCAAACCATAAGTTCACGCATATTTCCCCTTGTTTAATAATTTCCTGTTTATGGAAATGTGACCAACCTGTTTTACTCGTAACGTAATCCTTTAAAACAATCCACTTTCCCAGGAAGACCGTTAAACGTGCAGAGAATGGCATTAAAATTAATTGTGAATTAATTGTGTAACGTGCTGCAAATTTGTTTTAGTTTCTAATTAGACGCTTAGTTCTCTTTAAAATCGTTTTGTTCAGTTAAGGAATAACGGGTGAAATCAGCTGGGTTTTAAACGGTGAGAGTATGGAAACCTGGTCACTGTCATTTAAAAAAATATGAAGGACGAAGAATAGCTAAGGTTGCAATTTAGTTAACATGGTGACATCTCCGTTTTTTAACCATAGGCTATCGAAAAAAAACCTTATGCACAGCGTAATATGCAATATTCACTGGACAAGGTTTTGAACTTTTTTCAGTCACAAAACCATTCTATTTACTTACAGGCTGTATTCATAGATAAACAGAGCTGTATTGTAATGACATCTGAAGCGCATTTTCAGAACTTAAATGTCCGTCTATTGCCGTGCGCGAGTTTTCCATTGAATGACAATTCACGCATTAGGTGCAAAGACAATTCGCGCATTAGGCTTGATAGCTATAGGTGTTATCAGCTCCTTTTTAATGGATAGCCATTGTCCCGTACCATCGCACATCGCCTGGATGTTGATGGAGTGGGCTGAGAGCAATGTAATGTGGCATTGTTTCCCTTCGCTGAGGGAAAGGTATGTGGACCTATGGAACCTTTTATTATTATGCATTTTTGATATAGCCTACACAGTAATAATATTTCACATTGTGATCTAGATATTTTAGTCATGCCTGTGCACGCCCCTGTGTGTAACAGACAGGAGGGTATGCGCGTTGTGCACACGCCTATGTAGACGCACTTATATGCGCCGTTAAAATAGCATGTAAACAACTGCGACATGACTTTAGACCAGGTTTGTGGTGGTTCTAGTGCAAGCGCTTTCTGCTGGCTCAAGATAGCAATACGCCAAAAAGAATCCTGGCCACTCCTCATCTTAAGACCAACACGCCCAGTTCACTAATGATGGCGCAAGAGTTACGCCGTCAACATGCTAGTTTGACGGCGTAAGCGTTAGGCGCTATTATGGACCTAGCGCCGGGTGTAAGATAGCAAAGACACTTGCGTTTGCGTTAGCGCCGCTTTGCGCCGGGTGTAAGATAGGGCCCCCTGTCTCTTAGTAAAAGGCAATAGATCTAGGTAAAAACGACAAACAAAGGACAGACCAGAAAGCGGAGACTGAAATAAGCGCACCAAACAGGAATTCAACCTGAAGCTCAAAGCACAAAGGCCAGTACCGCAAAACTCCAATAAAAGCACAACGGAGCGAAATAGTCTCCTTAAAAACCTAGATCTAATCATACGTTTAAAACTGTAAAAGGGCAAAATAAACCGCACACAAAACAGCACAACTAATACCAGAAAATACACCACAGAACAAACAATCACAAAGAACAATTAATATCGAAGCCCAGAACAAAAGGAACATGGGCTTAAATAGCTCATCGGCAACCATGTGCAGCTGTGCAACGTTGATGAGAACTTCTTTGTGAGAAGAAGGAAAGGAGCCAAAACTCCACCAACGAAGCAGCGCCCACTAGTGGCGACCAAGGAACACAACCGCAAGGGAAAAAGGTCAAAAACCATGACAGGAAATCCACAGATTACACAAATAACAGTGAACTCGGTATCGTTATCCCGGGGGAAAAAAAATACTTTAGGCGGGAAAAAAAACCTTACACTTCCACTGTGTTTGAGTTACTACTGTAATTCTGAGTCTTGGAAAACAAGGATGCTTGTAGTGTAGTCAAAGGGGTTCAAGAACAGTACCCATTTTATTTTTGGGCTTGTGTTCAAAAAAGGTGGTGCTAGAGAAGGGGTTAATGTTTGAGTAGTGTAGCAGTAGCCTACCTAGTACAACTGCAAATGCAAGAAGTACTGTTTACTACAATAAGTCAAATATAGGAATGAACAGTCGCCTTATATAAAAGTAAAAAAATAAAAAGATTAAATGAAGAGGCATATTACCTCCTGTAAACAAAAGTAAGTGAAAAATACTTTTAAATCAAATCAATCTAAGAATGTAGCACTCAAAGGTTTCTACAAATCCCTGTTGTTTGATAATCACATTAAATATGTTTCTATCACTACATACCTGCCATTCAATTCCAAGCGAGGGAGGTTGCATAACTCACATAAGTGAAACACTGATCCATCATATCCATAATCTCAGTTCATATTCAGACAGTGTGGCGTTTGATACTGGAGGTTTCAATTAATTCCATCATCAGTAACATTGTAATAGAAAAAATACTCAAACTATACCTTCAGTTCTTATGCTTCACTGTATTTAGAGATTTTCTAAAAATGAAAATAACCTAATTAACATAAATTTGTCTTTGTTTTGTTTCACGTGCTGATTACTGTTTTACAGGTAACATCAGTAAAATATCAGTTTGACAATGACACTCAACAGAGAGAAGTAATGAGTGAACATATGCTGCCAACCATTAAATAAACACCTGACAAATAAATAAGCAGATGGTTCTACTGTCTGTTTATAAAAATACATAAATACTTATTACAAAAAATGACTGCTTCTTGACATACTGTACTGTGATGTTTGTAAGCTAATGAGCAACCGATACTGAGTTACAGCGTTTAAACCTCCCTACAGTACTGCAACCTTTATATATTATTCACTTTACCTTCACCATGTGGGACACTGAACTATTGTTTTAACACTAACACAATGTTGAGTCTCTAACGGAATAAACTTGCTTAGAAATCCACTGCCATTAACAACAAATAATACATTTAATTAATATCATACCGATTCATTATACTTCATTTGTTTCTTTTGATTTTTGTAGAGTTTTATTACTCTTGTTAACTGTTTTTCTTTTTATTATTTTGTCACTGCCTAGCAGTGCCTCAAATATGTGCAGGACATGACGGAGATATATTTACAAATACAAACACACATGAAACAGATATATAGGCTACACTACTTAGCAACATATAAGAGAGTGTGTAAGAGCACAAGCATGACACAGGTAGACCACCTGCCTCCACTGACACCCCCGCTCTGACAGACCCCCCCCTCCTCTGACAGAATCCCCCTCCCCTGACACCCCCGCTCTGACAGACCTCCCTCTCCCCTGACAGACCTCCCTCTCCCCTGACACCCCCGCTCTGACAGACCTCCCTCTCCCCTGACAGACCTCCCTCTCCCCTGAAAAACCCCACCCTCCCCTGACACCCCCGCTCTGACAGACCTCCCTCTCCCCTGAAAAACCCCACCCTCCCCTGACACCCCCGCTCTGACAGACCTCCCTCTGCCCTGACAGACCCCCCCCTCCCCTGAGACCCCCGCTCTGACAGACCTCCCTCTCCCCTGACACCCCCGCTCTGACAGACCTCCCTCTCCCCTGACAGACCTCCCCCTCCCTCTCCCCTGACAGACCTCCCTCTCCTCTGACAGACCCCCCCTCCCTCTCCCCTGACAGACAGCCCCTCTGTGACAGACAGCACTCGGCAGCCCGGCTGATATCACAGGACATTAATCTGCCCCGCCTTCACCTGCGCACACCTTGCGGAGCGATGACATAACTGCGGAATCCCAGATCAGACACGCGGGCCGACCCTAATCACTGCAGATCAGCAGATAGTGGCCGCCGTGGCGCGGACGGGCTTCCAGACGCTCCGACACGGAAAATAACAAACACTAATCTCTCACGGGTCCTTCACAGACCCCGGAGCGAAAAGGCGCAGGAAACAACACAAGTTCAGTCTTCTATTAAGAGCGTGACAACCGCCGCGTAACCGCCCAGCCGCCCACGACTGGCAGACCGTTCAGGTGTAACAAAGTGTTGGGTCTTATCTAATGATGTAACCCGATCTCACCGAGCCCAACGCCGCCATGGAATTCATCCAAGATAATACGGTCCGGGCTGCTTGCAAAGTACACATAAATTAGAGCGACATTTCATCCTGAGTGGTTCAAGAGCTCTCAGTTAAAGTACAGTGTTAAAATACTACACATCTCAGTGAGAATCCAACAGCGATTACTGAACGCTGGAATGTAGTCAGCCAGAAATAGTGTACATAAAGGCTTTCACCAGCAAAGAACCATTATACTCTCTCAAATTATTGGGATGGCAGGTATGCCATCCGCCAAGTTACGGCTTGGTGGGGCATGCCCCATACCTATACAGCACCGAGAGTTTGGCACTTTTCAGGGTTTCCTACAGAAGTAACCACAATGGCCATAGACTCTTAGCCCTTAAAAACATGAACTTCTGTATGTTCTGACCTCATGTAACCACACAGCATTCAGATACAACTTCACACATCCACACAATAAAGCCCCAAACTTGGGTTATTTTGCCGTTTTTCTCCTTCCTCGTCCGCTTCTTATTCTTCTTCTTCTTCTTCCCATTTTCCTGCCAAACTGCCTGCCTCCGTCGCGATGTTATCCAATGGGGAGAATTATTATTTGAGGGAATGGTCCGTATACCTGCTCATCAAGCTTATCGTCCAATAAAAACGCTTCATACTAATGTTTTTTAATGTTAATGTAGCTAATGGCTTCATGCTTTCCAAGAAGCCATTGTGGCTTAGTGGTTAAAACTGCAGTCTCTCACACGGCCAACATTTCTTTATTCATTAATTTCTTCACTTCAGCTCTGTTCACTTTATCCTTTTCATACATAACACAAGGTCACCATAAAATTAACTACTAGGAAAATTAAGAATTTACGATAATAGCCTACATTAAGAATTGAGGATAGCCTCTTTTAAGCTGAAAGCCTTTAAGCGATCGGATTTATAAACCGCCAATTCCCCAAACATATCTGATTCGTGGTTAGTCACTTATAAATAAATAGATAGCCTCCTAATGTAGCTCTAGTCTACGCTACTCTGCTGATAATGTAGCTTACTGCAAACACTTTTAATTATAATAATAATAATAATAATAATAAGAAGAATAATCTCTGGTATGTACTTTCTTAGTAGTATCTACTGTTTTCTTTCTGGCTAAGATTCCTGGGAAATATACGTTGTCCAATTAAGCTTGTTCGCCAACGTTACTTCCTGCTTCTCGTCAGGAAGCAGAAACAAGCTAGGCTACTACGAAGCGAATCAACGTGCATTATAGCCTACATTCATTGCACTACAGAAAACGAAACTAAACCTAGCTGTCCGGTACCAAAACATTTCCCGCAGGTAACGTTCTACACTACCGGAAGCTCTGCTGTGCAGAAACTCACTAGCTCGCTCGCTAGCTCGTAGCCCACACATGGAAGGTTGGAGTTACGCATCCGGCAATCCAGTGTTGAATAGCCTAACTGCTGTGCTTATGAACTCACTAGCTCGCTCGCTAGCTCGTAGCCCACACATGGAAGGTTGGAGTTACGCATCCGGCAATCCAGTGTTGAATTGCCTAACGTTAAATGTATTTCATAGAATACTAATAGCCCTATTTTAAAACTGTATTTCCATATTTTACTGATGCAAACTATTTAGGCTGTACTAGCTATTTAGGCTGTATGTCTTTCAGCTAGAATGTGTTTGCCCATTGTCTAGCCCATTGTGCATGTATGTCTCCATGTAGACTTGGTTCATTAATTTACATGCTTCTTCATGATCCATAGCTCAGGTGGTGCTGTTCATTGTATTTCATTACACATTAAATACTGCTCATCTACAAACTCTTTTAATGTAATTGTGTGCTGTCTGTAATAGGATAACTGTTCTCATTCTTGTCAATAGAGGGCATTGTGGTTAAGCGAATGTCTGCATACATTTCTTTGGAATGCATGTCTCTCTCCGTGTTTATCTTCATGCATTATTCATCATTAGTTAGCTATAAAAAATAAGTGATATCAGATCAAAAACGTCTACGACGTAAAAAAAGCCAAGTTACTCACGCATAGCCTACATGGCGCTGTCCATAAGTTCTTAATTCCAAGTTACAAAAACTAGGCCTGCCTTTGAAAGTAAGACACACTTACTACTACTATTTAGCATGCACAGTCTACACGGTTTGGGTAACTTGGACAACAGCTTTGATTTCCAGCTGCTTGAGCGTTTTACAGCGGAACGCCAACACCAACGACCACCGCTGACCTGGATTCAGGATGTCGATCACCCGGAAGTATTTCAAACCGGGGCTGCTGGGAGATGGAGTCCATATTTTACAGTTGTTTAACAGATGTTTAAGACATATACAAGCGTCTTCAACCACCAAAAGTGTGCTATGCAAATATGCAAATGCAAGTCCTCCATTTCCATTGACTGTTAACTGTGCAGAGGAAACAGGCTGTGCTGGTGGAGAGTTCTCTGTTGTGGGCCTTACAAGCTCATGATTTAAGTATGACTCACTGCTGCAGCCAAATGTTCTTTCCCAGGGGAATATGGGTATTTTTGAGAAATCTCTGGCACATCTGACATCTCGGCATCTTCCCATGGTTCAAACTATGAGTCACAACTCCTCTCAGTAGCCTCTTAAAGAGCTCAGTCTTTTTTACCTTTCTACCCCACGTTCCAAAACCATTCAGAAAAAAACCTACATTTGGATAGCCTACCTATCTGTAAGAGCACACAATGCCATGATAAAACTTCCCCCGGCAACACACATTTACTCCACCGATGTACCACTTTGAGAAAGGGAGATGTTTACAATGCGCCAAATTGAAATATATTAGCAATACAACCAAGGTGGCGGAGGGATGTAAATAGCTCATTTTGTATTCGGTGTCAAACGTTTTCACACTTCAACCACCGTTTATATGAAGATGAATTTGAATATCAAGGCTGTTCTCCTCACTTTGACCAGCAGGATTTATGTCCTATGTGATTTGAGAAGGGCAAGGGAGCTCGCTGAATTCTGTCGGTGATGTTTCAATCACATGACAAAGAAAAAAGCCCGCAAACCGATACACGATATATTGTATGTGACCTTCGCATCAATTAGAGATGAAGGTACGGTCATATCAGGACTTTTAAATTAATCTTATAACTGAGTTATATAATCTGTAGTTTCTCTGAAATGCACTCTCTCTATTACTTAACCAAGGCACTTAACCAAGTAAAATTGAACATTTCATTAATTGATTTATTGATTAAGTATGTGGCCAGACAGACTATTTGAATGACAGCATTTATTGACCAGGCCCAGCACAATAACCCATTCTGTAGCATCTCTGTTGACTGTGTTTTCCCCGAGTGGTTCCAGTTGACTGTCATCCATACGAAAATCTCTCTACTAACGTTTGTCATTCACACCTATGCAACTTCCTCTTCCAATTTTGCTACAGTAGTAAATAAATAAACAATTTGATGACACATGTCCTACAAAAAAAAAAAAAAATCCTGAGGCAATTACTTGAAATGAGTCAGTCTAAACCATAGACTGTAGGTCTAAACGTGTTCTATGCACACTCTGGTGCTTTTGTTCTGGGGACCTTTGGATTTGTGTAAAACGGTCTGCGGTTCCTTAGTTGAATAGAAGTCAAGCGTCTATTCATTGTGGCTTAAACTTCAGAATCCCATGCAATACTTCTCACAGGAACTGTCTCACAAAAAAATGATGAAAGTAGAGGAAAATAAAGCCAAAATTCTGAGGGAGTATGTTTTGAAAACAGATTTTTTGCCCCCCCGTGACAGTTGCTTGACTATGATGAATTGAGCCTTGTTGTGCTGGCCTCATCCAGGGACTTGAGTCTACAGAGAAAGACCCTTTTTTTTTTTTTAGCAAACTACACAAAAATGTTTCGAAACAACCCCAACACAGCCTGATCTGAGCACGAGGCATATGCTCTGCGACAGCCTTATCCCTTTAGCTCCCTACGTACTGAGACACCATCAGTTTGCCAAAATCTACAGTGTACAAAACAAACAGGCAGATATCATGGTTTACTGGTAGTGCTGGAGCCTCAGCGTAAGCCTTGATCTGAGCCTGATGATCCCGTTAAGACAAATGTGTGGGTCTGTGGTTGTGCAGGTAAACAACAACACAAACCACAACTACAAAACAAAACAAAACAAAACCCCAAAATTAGCATGCTCCTTGGGGCGAGGATAGTGCTGTGCTTTAGCTGAAGCGGCCTGTAGGAGAAATCTAGTCCCATTTTACCCCTCTCTCTCCACTGTAACATAAAGCATCCCTTCAGAAACAGCCTGTAAGAGAAATCGAGTCCCATTTTACCCCTCTCTCTTCACTGTAACATAAAGCATCCCTTCAGAAACAGCCTGTAAGAGAAATTTAGTCCCATTTTACCCCTCTCTCTTCACTGTAACATGAAGCAACCCTTCAGAAACAGCCTGTAAGAGAAATCTAGTCCCATTTTACCCCTCTCTCTCCACTGTAACATAAAGCATCCCTTCAGAAACAGCCTGTAGGAGAGATCTAGTCCCATTTTACCCCTCTCTCTTCACTGTAACATTAAGCATCCCTTCAGAAACAGCCTGTAGGAGAGATCTAGTCCCATTTACCCCTCTCTCTTCACTGTAACATAAAGCATCCCTTCAGAAACAGCCTGTAAGAGAAATCTAGTCCCATTTACCCCTCTCTCTTCACTGTAACATAAAGCATCCCTTCAGAAACAGCCTGTGAGAGAAATCGTCCCATTTTACCCCTCTCTCTTCACTGTAACATAAAGCATCCCTTCAGAAACAGCCTGTAGGAGAGATCTAGTCCCATTTACCCCTCTCTCTTCACTGTAACATAAAGCATCCCTTCAGAAACAGCCTGTAGGAGAGATCTAGTCCCATTTACCCCTCTCTCTTCACTGTAACATAAAGCATCCCTTCAGAAACAGCCTGTAAGAGAAATCTAGTCCCATTTTACCCCTCTCTCTTCACTGTAACATAAAGCATCCCTTCAGAAACAGCCTGTAAGAGAAATCTAGTCCCATTTACCCCTCTCTCTTCACTGTAACATAAAGCATCCCTTCAGAAACAGCCTGTGAGAGAAATCGTCCCATTTTACCCCTCTCTCTTCACTGTAACATAAAGCATCCCTTCAGAAACAGCCTGTAAGAGAAATCTAGTCCCATTTTACCCCTCTCTCTCCACTGTAACATAAAGCATCCCTTCAGAAACAGCCTGTAGGAGAGATCTAGTCCCATTTTACCCGTCTCTCTCTCCACTGTAACATAAAGCATCCCTTCAGAAGCAGTCTGTGCATTCATGTACAGCAGGGGTGTCAAACTCCAGTCCTGGAGGGCCGCAGTGTCACAGGTATTTGTGGTTTCCTTTCAATCAGCACCCAGTTAAAGCATTGAGAACAAGGTGTGTGGACTTCTTAGCCAATTAGTGACTTAAATTAATCACTTGTGCTTAAACGCACCAAAAACCAGCAGACACTGCGGCCCTCCAGGACCGGATCTTGACACCCCTGATGTACAGTATATATACAGATCCTTTCCAAAAAATTTGAATATCATGGAAAAGTTTTTTTTTCCATAATTCCATTCAAAAAGTGAAACTTTCATAGATTATAGATTAATTACACACAAAGTGAAATATTTCTAGCCTTTATTTGTTTCATATTTCATAATTTTGGCTTACAGCTCCAGAAAACCCCCAAAACAGTATTTCAAGAAATTAGAATAGTGTGTCGAAAATCAGCATTTACTTCAGTTATTTCAGAGAATGAGTGGAGTGGCTTGACTCGAGGAATCCGACAGTTGTAGCCCATGTCCCGGATACGTCTGTACGTGGTGGTTTTTGAAGCACTGACTCCAGCCTCAGTCCACTCCCTCTGCATCTCCGCCAAATTTTGGAATCGTCTTTGCTTGACAATCCGCTGAAGCCTACGGTCATCTCTTTTGCTTGTGCACCTTCTCCTGCCACATTTTTCCCTTCCACTAAACTTTCTATTGATATGCTTGGACACTGCACTCTGTGAACAGCCAGCCTCCTTAGCGATGACCTTTTGTGGCTTACCCATCTTCTGGAGGGTGTCAATGATGGTCTTCTGGCCAATTGTCAAGTCTGCAGTCTTCCCCATACTGAACCAAACTGAGATAAACTTTGCAAGTGTTTTGAGTAAATTAGATGATAGTGTGACACTCAGTCTAAAACATTAATTCTCTGAAATAACTGAAGTAAATGCTGATTTTCGACACACTATTCTAATTTCTTGAAATACTGTTTTGGGGGTTTTCTGGAGCTGTAAGCCAAAATTATGAAAAATGAAACAAATAAAGGCTAGAAATATTTCACTTTGTGTGTAATGAATCTATAATCTATGAAAATTTCACTTTTTGAATGGAATTATGGAAAAAAAAAACTTTTCCATGATATTCTAATTTTTCGGAAAGGATCTGTATATATATATATATATATATATAGGCTAAATCTGCACATATATTCAAACACTTAATTAATACTTGCTTAAGCAGTTAATATTTCTCTCATGGGAACACAAGAGAGTAAAATTTCTTGCCAGTTTTAATAATGAATCCAGAAGGTAAATTAAAATTAATGTTAATTAGGCCTATCTCTCCAAAAATAAAACTACAGTGGGTTTGATGCTTTTTTTCAAAGCAAGGTGTTGGAATAAAGATAATCTAAGACAATCATACATTATTGCTTACCACTGAGATATCGCATATTTATATTAGATTGAGAAGCAACTTAATTATTTTTGATTTTGTTGAAGAACAGTCAGAGAATGACTGAAGTGTGCTACATTGTTTAAGCCACCTAATGAAAATAATTTTTGTGGCTCATTATTTGCTGAATTTAGAAAACAAGACGTTCAATCATTCCTAAAAATGCACTGTACATTGAGGGACAGACACACATTCATGGAGGGCTGGTGCCACACCACACATAGCAGATATGTTTAGACCCTTACTGTATCTCTTTGGTCCATCTTCCAAGCAGAATGAAAGAGTTAGCGTTGCATCGTCTTCAAAAAATTCAGTAGAAAAGGCATCCCACCAAAGGTTGTCGCTCTCCTGAAAAAAGAACCAAGAGTTAGGATAGATAGAGTATTTCTAGAACAGTTCCATGATTCGAAATTTCAAAAACGTTGGGCCACATTCAATCTCACAGTGGGTTTGTCCACATTAAATCTCACAGTGGGTTTTTTTCTTATTATTTCAATAATAAGTTTGAGCAAAATTTTAAGTTTTGTAGTTTTGTAAACAACTCTTTAGTTTCATCCATCCATCCATTATCTAACCCGCTTATTCCTGATCAGGGTCACAGGGGGTGCTGCAGTATCCCAGCATGCATTGGGCGAGAGGCAGGAATACACCCTGGACAGGCCGCCAATCCATCAAAGGACACACACCATTCACTCACACACTCATACCTATGGGCAATTTAGAGTCTCCAATTAGCCTAACCTGCATGTCTTTGGACTGTGGGAGGAAACCGGAGTACCCGGAGGAAACCCACACAGACACGGGGAGAACATGCAAACTCCACACAGAAGGGTCCTCGGCCGGGATTCGAGCTCGGTACCTTATTGCTGTGAGGCGACAGTGCTAACCACTACCACCACCGTGCTAACCACTGCACCACCACTGCACCACCGTGCTAACCACTGCACCACCGTGCTAACCACTGCACCACCGTGCTAACCACTGCACTACCGTGCTAACCACTGCACCACCGTGCTAACCACTGCACCACCGTGCTAACCACTGCACCACCGTGCTAACCACTGCCCCACCGTGCTAACCACTGCACCACCGTGCTAACCACTGCACCACCGTGCTAACCACTGCCCCACCGTGCTAACCACTGCACCACCGTGCTAACCACTGCACCACCGTGCTAACCACTGCACCACCGTGCTAACCACTGCACCACCGTGCTAACCACTGCACCACCGTGCTAACCACTGCACCACCGTGCTAACCACTGCACCACTGTGCTATCCACTGCACCACCGTGCTAACCACTGCACCACCGTGCTAACCACTGCCCCACCGTGCTAACCACTGCACCACCGTGCTAACCACTGCACCACCGTGCTAACCACTGCACCACCGTGCTAACCACTGCACCACCGTGCTAACCACTGCACCACCGTGCTAACCACTGCACCACTGTGCTAACCACTGCACCACCGTGCTAACCACTGCACCACTGTGCTAACCACTGCACCACCGTGCCGCCCCCTCTTTAGTCTCAGTACACACTAAAATGTTCAGTGCTAAATTAACTCGTAACAAGATTTACATTACTTTCAATGGAAATAAATAAGTATGGTCTTTTCAGGTAAAAACAGTGGGTAAATCACAGAGACACAATATTCGGCTGCCAAATGCTATTTTAAGACACCCTGTAATGTTGAAATGTTGTTCAGTACCATCTATTGTGAAAAGCAGTGAGGGAAATATGTAGACGTAGCATTGCGTCAGAAGGACACGTAGCAGCACAAACAGTCGCCACAATTGTTGAATTCACAATAACGGTGCCTGATCTGAGACGTGTAGTGCCATGTGAAACAGACGAGCATATTCAACTCACATCCTCCCGCAACATGCCTTCTTAATAATACTCCCCCGTCCATTGTCTGACGGGAAACTCAAGACGTACACGAGGCACTAATTAACTCTTTCCATTGACTTCAACAAACGTAAGACAATAAATCAAGAATTGTCTTGCAGACAGCATCTAACACCACTTACTAATCTTTGACATTTGAGTGATATTCAATATCAGATTTTTCACGGCGTTGAGCAGATAGGCTTTATGACAGTTTTTTGCATAAATGGGGAAATGCACATAATAGCAACATGGTACCGCCAACATAAAAAACTCTGGCCGTGTTTAAACATAACAAAAGGTCAAAGGTCATGAAATGAGAAATAAAATGTTCACTCAGGCCATGATAATGCCAAAATCTGACCACCTTTCAACTTAAACACAAAGCCGCTGTCTAATCATAGCAATAGAAGTCATATTTAAGGGGATACACTGAAAATATATTTATATAAAATACATTATCAAAATTTGCAACACTTCACAATACACGGAAAATACAGAAGTTATTGGCACTTTCATATATTGCAAAATATTACAATACACCGTTGTGAAATATATTAAGATTTTTCAAAAAGGCAACATATTTCAATATATTATAATGGCCGATTTGCCACTCAAAACACAAATTCTGAGACCTTCGCAATGCGCTTTCAATACACTAACATTTAGAACCACGTTAAAAAGTGGTGGTTAGGATGTATGTGTCATCAGCTCCCCTCTCCTCCAGCTCCTCTAGGTTACTCTATTACAGGAATACAGGAATATTGGGATAATTTGCTCTAACCACTACAGTACTCTGCCCTTAAATGTTAGTATCACACTGAAGCATGCATTATAGATTTAAATTTTTTATTTTTACACAAGGGAAGAGACAGGCCATGGTTGGCTTCAGCGTAGGGTAGTTTATTTTGACTCTCAGGAAGACGTCGTAGATGTGGAAATGTCAGTCTGTCAGTCTCTCTGTCCTATAAAGGCATTTTGCTCTGAGCTTTGTGTGCTCCAGCCCTCCTTATTTCCGGTTAGTCCCAGTGAAGTGGGCCTGGTAAGGAATCTTCTTCTAGTTTGCTGGTACACATACTACACTTTAGCATGTTAACGTTGCTACACGTCTTAGTATGTTAACATGGCTGTAAGCTGTAGTATGTTAACACGGCTGTAAGCTGTAGTATGTTAACACGGCTGCATGCTGTAGTATGTCAACACGGCTGAAAGCTGTAGTAGGTTAACACAGCTGTAAGCTGTTGCATGTTAACACGGCTGTAAGCTGTTGTATGTTAACACAGCTGTAAGCTGTTGAATGTTAACACGGCTGCAAGCTGTTGCATGTTAACACGGCTGTAAACTGTTGCATGTTAACACGGCTGCAAGCTGTTGCATGTTAACACGGCTGTAAGCTGTTGCATGTTAACACGGCTGTAAGCTGTTGCATGTTAACACGGCTGTAAGCTGTAGTATGTTAACACGGTTGTGAGCTGTTGCATGTTAACACGGCTGTAAGCTGTTGCATGTTAACACGGCTGTAAGCTGTTGCATGTTAACACGGCTGTAAGCTGTTGTATGTTAACACAGCTGTAAGCTGTTGCATGTTAACACAGCTGTAAGCTGTTGCATGTTAACACGGCTGTAAGCTGTTGCATGTTAACACGGCTGCAAGCTGTTGCATGTTAACACGGCTTGTAAGCTGTTGCATGTTAACACGGCTGTAAGCTGTTGCATGTTAACACGGCTGTAAGCTGTAGTATGTTAACACGGTTGTAAGCTGTTGCATGTTAACACGGCTGTAAGCTGTTGCATGTTAACACGGCTGTAAGCTGTTGCATGTTAACACGGCTGTAAGCTGTAGTATGTTAACACGGCTGTAAGCTGTTGCATGTTAACACGGCTGTAAGCTGTTGTATGTTAACACGGCTGTAAGCTGTTGCATGTTAACACGGCTGTAAGCTGTTGTATGTTAACACGGCTGTAAGCTGTTGCATGTTAACACGGCTGTAAATTGTTGTATGTTAACACGGCTGTAAGCTGTTGCATGTTAACACGGCTGTAAGCTGTTGCATGTTAACACGGCTGTAAGCTGTAGTATGTTAACACGGCTGTAAGCTGTAGTATGTTAACACGGCTGTAAGCTGTTGCATGTTAACACGGCTGTAAGCTGTTGTATGTTAACACGGCTGCATGCTGTAGTATGTTAACACGGCTGAAAGCTGTAGTATGTTAACACAGCTGTAAGCTGTTGCATGTTAACACGGCTGTAAGCTGTTGCATGTTAACACGGCTGTAAGCTGTTGCATGTTAACACGGCTGTAAGCTGTAGTATGTTAACACGGCTGTAAGCTGTAGTATGTTAACACGGCTGTAAGCTGTTGCATGTTAACACGGCTGTAAGCTGTTGCATGTTAACACGGCTGTAAGCTGTTGTATGTTAACACGGCTGTAAGCTGTAGTATGTTAACACGGCTGTAAGCTGTAGTATGTTAACACGGCTGCAAGCTGTTGCATGTTAACACGGCTGTAAGCTGTTGCATGGTAACACGGCTGTAAACTGTTGCATGTTAACACGGCTGTAAGCTGTAGTATGTTAACACGGCTGTAAGCTGTAGTATGTTAACACGGCTGTAAGCTGTAGTATGTTAACACGGCTGTAAGCTGTTGCATGTTAACACGGCTGTAAGCTGTTGCATGTTAACACGGCTGTAAGCTGTTGCATGTTAACACGGCTGTAAGCTGTTGCATGTTAACACGGCTGTAAGCTGTTGCATGTTAACACGGCTGTAAGCTGTTGCATGTTAACACGGCTGTAAGCTGTTGTATGTTAACACGGCTGTAAGCTGTAGTATGTTAACACGGCTGTAAGCTGTAGTATGTTAACACGGCTGTAAGCTGTTGCATGGTAACGCGGCTGTAAGCTGTTGCATGTTAACACGGCTGTAAGCTGTTGCATGGTAACGCGGTTGCGGTATTAACAGGAGAAGCAACGTACTCGTACTCCAGCTCGCTGACACGTCACTGATATTGTGAGGCAGGTTCTGACAGGCTGGGTATCTGTCCATATTGTTGCTGTGTGTGGTGGTGGGTGGGGGGTTTGTGGGGTGGCTTTACGCAGTTAGCCGAGCCAGAGATGCGAGCTGTCGTGTGTAATGAAGGCTGGCCCAGCGGACCCCTGGGGTCATATCTGCAGCGTCGCTCACGGCGTAAACGGGCTGAAGAACTACATTCAGAGTCTGGACAAACAAGGGAAAATACAGACACTGCAGACAGTTACCATATGTCCCAACAACTTATCTAATACAGACACTTGCAGACAGTTACCATATGTCCCAACAACTTATCTAATACAGACACTGCAGACAGTTACCATATGTCCCAACAACTTATCTAATACAGACACTGCAGACAGTTACCATATGTCCCAACAACGTATCTAATACAGACACTGCAGACAGTTACCATATGTCCCAACAACTTATCTAATACAGACACTGCAGACAGTTACCATATGTCCCAACAACTTATCTAATACAGACACTACAGACAGTTACCATATGTCCCAACAACTTATCTAATACAGACACTACAGACAGTTACCATATGTCCCAACAACTTATCTAATACAGACACTGCAGACAGTTACCATATGTCCCAACAACTTATCTAATACAGACACTGCAGACAGTTACCATATGTCCCAACAACTTATCTAATACAGACACTGCAGACAGTTACCATATGTCCCAACAACTTATCTAATACAGACACTGCAGACAGTTACCATATGTCCCAACAACTTATCTAATACAGACACTACAGACAGTTACCATATGTCCCAACAACTTATCTAATACAGACACTACAGACAGTTACCATATGTCCCAACAACTTATCTAATACAGACACTGCAGACAGTTACCATATGTCCCAACAACTTATCTAATACAGACAGTGCAGACAGTTACCATATGTCCCAACAACTTATCTAATACAGACACTACAGACAGTTACCATATGTCCCAACAACTTATCTAATACAGACACTACAGACAGTTACCATATGTCCCAACAACTTATCTAATACAGACACTACAGACAGTTACCATATGTCCCAACAACTTATCTAATACAGACACTACAGACAGTTACCATATGTCCCAACAACTTATCTAATACAGACACTACAGACAGTTACCATATGTCCCAACAACTTATCTAATACAGACACTGCAGACAGTTACCATATGTCCCAACAACTTATCTAATACAGACACTACAGACAGTTACCATATGTCCCAACAACTTATCTAATACAGACACTACAGACAGTTACCATACAGTATGTCCCAACAACTTATCTAATACAGACACTACAGACAGTTACCTATTTGCTTGAGAGCCTCACATACAATCAGCATTTGTCTTTAAATATGACTTATACATAAAAGTATAATAAAACACAGCGGCTTTAGGGACACAGCGGCTTTAGAGACACAGCGGCTTTAGAGACACAGCGGCTTTAGGGAGACAGCGGCTTTAGAGACACAGCGGCTTTAGAGACACAGCGGCTTTAAGGACACAGCGGCTTTAAGGACACAGCGGCTTTAGGGACACAGCGGCTTTAGAGACACAGCAGCTTTAGGGACACAGCGGCTTTAGAGACACAGCGGCTTTAGGGACACAGCGGCTGTAGAGACACAGCGGCTTTAGGGACACAGCGGCTTTAGAGACACAGCGGCTTTAGGGACACAGCGGCTTTAGGGACACAGCGGCTTTAGGGACACAGCGGCTTTAGATACACAGCGGCTTTAAGGACACAGCGGCTTTAGGGACACAGCGGCTGTAGAGACACAGCGTCTTTAGGGACACAGCGGCTTTAGAGACACAGCGGCTTTAGGGACACAGCGGCTTTAGAGACACAGCGGCTTTAGGGACACAGCGGCTTTAGGGACACAGCGGCTTTAGGGACACAGCGGCTTTAGATACACAGCGGCTTTAAGGACACAGCGGCTTTAGGGACACAGCGGCTGTAGAGACACAGCGTCTTTAGGGACACAGCGGCTTTAGGGACACAGCGGCTTTAGATACACAGCGGCTTTAGGGACACAGCGGCTTTAGGGACACAGCGGCTTAGCGGCTTTAGAGACACAGCGGCTTTAGAGACACAGCGGCTTTAGGGACACAGCGGCTTTAGGGACACAGCGGCTTTAGCGGCTTTAGAGACACAGCGGCTTTAGAGACACAGCGTCTTTAGGGACACAGCGGCTTTAGGGACACAGCGGCTTTAGATACACAGCGGCTTTAGGGACACAGCGGCTTTAGAGACACAGCGGCTTTAGGGACACAGCGGCTTTAGGGACACAGCGGCTTTAGAGACACAGCGGCTTTAGGGACACAGCGGCTTTAGAGACACAGCGGCTTTAGGGAGACAGCGGCTTTAGAGACACAGTGGCTTTAGGGACACAGCGGCTTTAGAGACACAGCGGCTTTAGGGACACAGCGGCTGACTGAGTCAGGGTCAGGACTAAACGCTGTAGAGACACAGCAGCCTCTCCAGATAATCCGACGCTCCGACAATACTCCTGAGGGAGGGGCTGCGGTGCACAGGGGTCAGGGGTCAATCAGCATCTTACCACCCCCCCCCCCCCCCCCCCCCCACACACACACACACACACACACACACACACACACACCACTGCGCGCCACACTCTGAACATTGGAGACATTAGTGGGGCATGTTACTGCACAGAATCAACCAGCCGAGAGTCAACAGCAATGACCTTGTAAGCAACATTTTTCCCAATTATTTTGTATTATATTACCAAATTCCCACAGCAAAACTAGTTAATTGAAAGTAAAACACCCAAAGATGAAACCATGGAAAGTCTTTGTTTCACAGATTTAATTCTTCCACAGGATAATCACAAAGCCTATCGCTCTTACTTCTATGACTATAAAGCGAGCGTGTGTCACTAAATAATACTGTTTTTCAAATGTCTGGTCAATTCAATATGTTGCAGCAAATCGTTCCATTGACCTTTGTTGCATTACACATCCGAAGTGTCTCTTATCAGGTGTGCAGTCTCCGCTGTAGGACGGCGGCAAGCTTTCATTTTATCACATAGAAACGTTTGTGACGCTGGGCTCAGCCTGTCTATGCTCCCGGCTCAGATCGGCTTGTTCCAGCAGCTGACCTGTGTTCACCGTGCAAGCATTCAGCTCTCTCTACTCTCCCTCACACACACACACTCACTGACACACACATACACGTACACACACACACACACACACACACACACACACACACACACACACACACACTCACTGACACAGACATACACATACACATACACACACACACATACACATACACACCACACACTCACTGACACACACATACACATACACACACACACACCCACACACACACACACACACACACACACACACACACACACACACACACACACACACACACACACACACACACACACACACACACACACAACACACAGATGCACACACGTTCAGACAGACACACACACATCTCTGCACCTAGTTTTACACAGACGCACAGTAATTAGTGTTAATGTTGTGAAAGTGAGGCTATGGAGTAAGGTAAGGGGTCAGAAACATGATCAACAAATCCCACAAAACCCAAGACTAAAAAAATGTTAAACCGTCAAACATTTAGGGGCCCTTCAGTGAATTTGCTTTTGAGATTTCTACTTAATTTGGCCTATAGATGAACTAACAATGAATTGAAAACAAAACCTTTCAAACAATCCGACTTCCAGGAAGAGGATGCTCCCACTTTGTGACATACAGCAGCGTCCCGGCCCGTCCGGCTCTGGAGAAATCCCTCCGGCACAAAATAACTCACTTCCATTAATAACCTTTGCTTACCATAAGAGCTTAAATACCTCTCAGCACCAGCCCAATTCTGGCTTAAATACCTCTCAGCACCAGCCCAATTCTGGCTCAACCAGTTACTGTCGGGGGCTCAATCATACAGTATTATATGACATTGATACTTTAAATCAATGAATGGCACTCCCATATCTACATATCAGGTGACAGGTTTCACATACATATACAGCACATACACATACAGTGAGCACCATAATTCATTGGACAGTGACACATTTTTTTGTTGTTGTTATTTTTGGTTCTGTATTCTAACACTTTGAGTTTGAAAGGATACAATGACAATGAGGTTAAAGACTGTCAGCTTTAATTTGAGGGTATTCTCATCCATATCGGATGAACTGTTTAGAAATTATAGAACTATTTTTGGGCATCAAAAATTATTGGACAGTTTAACATAATGTAGAATAAAGTATTTTTTATATTTGGTCGCATATCCTTTGCATGTCATGACTTCCTGATGTCTGTGACCCAACAATATCAAAAGTCTCTTGATAGTTTTCTGGTACTCCTACAAGTGATACTATAACTTCTCTGCATTTGAATGGATCTCTATGGGAATTGGGGGGTGGGACTAGATTTAGCTGTAAATTATGCTGGAACAGTATGGAATACATGGTTGGTAAAATGGCTGTAAGTCCTCAAGGGTCTGAGGTATCAAACAAGCCTCAAACCATCACTCTGCTGCCAGATATGCAGGAGATATGGATGGATCACTTTAAGGGTTGTTTCTCCTGACAAATTTTCCTATTGAACTCTATGGAAAAATAAGTCAGGAGCATAGACTGTATAAAAATATGGACAAAGTCACTGTGACGTCACCCATTGCCTCCCACGGCCTCGTAAAAACTGAATTGAAGCTCCGGATGCATGAATTGATGCTTTTCGCCGCCAGTTTGTACAAACTGTGTCTGCTCCGTGGAGTCGAAGAGGACTCAACCTGTCCCCTCTGATTGGTCCATGAACAAATGTTAATACCCTGTCCAAACGACACAATATTTTAAAAAATCAGCACATGCAGAGGCATTAGATGAAGTAAAAGGCACCTATTGCAATTGCATTTTTTTGTGGGAAAAAATTTATTGACTGAGTATTTTGACCACATTGCTGCCATTGACTTGCATGGTGAAAGACCTATACTGGAGCCAATCGCAGTGGCGCTAGTGAGCAACGGCCCAATTGCCACTCCCAGCCCAACCAGGAAGTGAGCTTCAAAACGAAAGCCCAGTCTTGGTCCCTTGGTCAGCAGAAGAAAACCCTTCAAGTTATCCATCCATATATACTGCATATCTGGCAGCAGTGTGATGGTTTAAGTCTTGTTTGATATGTCAGACCCTTGATGACTTAGAGCCGTTTAGCCAACCATGTGTTCCATACTGTTCCAGTGCAATTTACAGCTAAAATTTAGTCCCAAGGATATGCGACCAAATATTAAAAATGATTACTTTATTCTAGCATTATGTTAAACTGTCCAATATTTTTTGATGCCTGAAAATGGGGGGGGGGGGGGGGGGGTGGGGGGGGGGGGGCTATGTACAAAAGGGTCTATAATTTCTAAACAGTTCATCTGTTATGGATGAAAACAGCCTCAAATTAAAGCAGACAGTTGTATCCTTTCAAACACAAAGTGCTAGCGGTACAGAACCAAAATAACAAAACAAGTGTCACTGTCCAATGAATTATGGTTCTCATTGTACATACACATACAGTCAGGGTATCAAATTCACTTTTTCACCCACTGGCCAGAGTGGCTTGTGGATTCTAAAACTCACCAAGCCATTTTTCAGCATTTTACCAGCCACATTACCTTTTACAATATAATACAACCTGATTGGTTACTGGCCAAAGTGGCTGCTAGTGCTCGATTATAAAATGGTGGCTGGTGAGAATTTCACACACTGTATACAGTACATACAAATATATACAGTACATATACATATATCATTTATTTTACGCCCCAAATAGGCCTTTTAGAGAAAAAGTGAGGCAAGTTAAATTTGTTGCTGTTCAGTTATTGGCATGACACTTCACTCTGATTTTCTAATCATTACCTTCCAGACAAGACCCAAGAACAACTCTATACTGTATCCTGACAGTGCCGATTACTGTGAGCAGTAGCTGTGACAATGCCTATCTATAGCTGCGCACAAACATATTTCCAGTGCCCCGATCTGTCGTACAAGAATTAAGTCAGAGAGAGAGAGAAGGGGACGGAGACTCTAAGATCTACACCCTCACGGCTATACCACTAAACAAATAATTCCTCCACAACCAAGCGGAGAATTAATCTCTAATTTAGTCTCCGGGTATTATTCAGGTATTTACCTTTCAAGGTGACTAGATACTTTGGATAAACATCATAACCTCCCAATTGCGAGGTTAAAAAAAAGCTTAGAAAGGCCAAATCATTTTACCTATTTGTCTTCAATAAAGCGGAGAAACGGATAATGTATGTATGTTTAAACAGAACTGAGCAAAATTACGTGAGAGAAAATATGCAAGCCTTGCTGTATATGATGGCTAGTGGGTGTCCTTGAGTTATTTGTAACAAACTGGCAAAAATTCTCACTTCGCCTAATCACTTGCCAATTGCTTTATCTGAATCAAAATGTAAAAGATACAAGAACAATTTTCAAATGAATTCCAAAGAATAAACAGACAGAAATATGAAAAAGTATGAATAGTTTCTGTTCAATATTCCCTTACAGAGTTCATTCCTTTAAAACCCATTACCCTCTTATACAGCTGGCAAAGCATGTCAAATCCTGTGTTTTTACCTTAATTGATTCTGCACTTCCTACAGAAAATACTATCTAATGGTCAATATGTTACAGGCATGTTTGAAACGGTCTTTGAACCAAACCACAGCAAATTACTGCAATGTGGGACCCCAGGTAAACTAGCATGCCTGCCTGTGGCAGACTGGCTGATAAAGTGATATTGATTTTTACATATCACCCTTGTCAAAGGGATTTATAAATGTGTCAATGCCTGTTCTCATAAGGATCACAGCAAGACAGCTGAAAGGATTTATGTTGAATCCACGGGATTTGAGCGACTCCAAGCTGTAGCTTTGGAGTAAATAATTGTGGGCCTTCCTGGCGATAGCGGCTTCACTGAGGACTAAATTAGCCGTTGCGCTCAATGTCAATAAGTCCCGACTCACAAGCCCCCAGTGCCCTATCCGCCATTTTATTTCACCCAATCATACACGAGAGGCATCTCTGTCTGGTTGTGTGCACACATGAGTGTGTGTGTGTGCACGCGTGTATGTGTGTGTATGCGTGTGTGTATGCACGTGTTTGCGTGTGTGTGTGTGTGTGCATGTGCACATGTATATGTGTGTTTTTGTGTGTGTGTGTGCATGCTTGTGTATGTGTGTGTTTGCGCGTGTGTGTGCGTGTGTGTGCATGTGCACACGTGTATATGTGTGTTGTTGTGTGTGTGTGTGCATGCTTGTGTATGCGTGTGTTTGCATGTGTGTGTGCGTGTGTGTGTGTGTGTACGTGTGCGCGTGTTGTCAGGTTGTGTACAGATAGATGCTGACATGCTTTATGACAGTGAAGCTGGTATGCACATTTGTGAGGGAAATGATCAGAATAAGATGCTCTGATATGCAGAGATGGTGTACTTGTGTGAGTGATACTATACGCATCATATTCACTCGCCAATTACGCTCTTAGTCAAAAGGAACATTTTCTCCACTTTCATGTTGTTTGCAGCACTTTGAGACAGAGGCAAAGGGCATTCCAGAGTCCCTGTACATAGCTGCTCCAGTGGCTGCATTTGAATGATCCAGCGGCTGCATTTGAATGCTCCAGCGGCTGCATTTGAATGCTCCAGCGGCTGCATTTGAATGATCCAGCGGCTGCATTTGAATGATCCAGCGCCTGCATTTGAATGCTCCAGCGGCTGCGTTTGAATGATCCAGCGGCTGCGTTTGAATGATCCAGCGGCTGCGTTTGACTGATCCAGCGGCTGCATTTGAATGATCCAGCGGCTGCGTTTGACTGATCCAGCGGCTGCATTTTAATGATCCAGCGGCTGTGTTTGAATGCTCCAGCGGCTGCATTTTAATGCCGGCTATGTTTGAATGATCCAGCGGCTGCATTTTAATGCCGGCTATGTTTGAATGATCCAGCGGCTGCATTTGACTGCTCCAGCGGCTGCATTTTGATGTTCCAGCGGCTGTGTTTGAATGATCCAGCGGCTGCATCTGAATGCTCCCGTTCTGAGATGTGTTAAACATGTTTGCTTTCTTTACTCTTTATAACACCTCTTTATTCCATTCCTCCAGAGAACTCCAGACATGATACATTATTTTTTTATGTCAAATTTGAGCCTCAGAGCCACACTGCAATGGTGACACTGCTACTCTGGCAGTAAATTATATGTTATCTGGTCTAATTGCCATTTTCAAAGCATTATGTACATGGAAACATCGCATCACCTCTATGGTCCAATGTTTTTTGTGGGACTTGTAATTGACTAGCAGAAAAACAGCACTGTAGTGTAATTAGCAGTAATGACCCACCTGCAACTAAAGCTTATGGTACACAGGCTATATTGACAGGCAATGATCGCTGCCAATTCTTCTAGTGATAAATCAATATCTGAACAGGTTTGATCGAAGCGAGCAATATTTTGTTACCATCCAATCACCGACGAGAATTTGGGTCACATGACGCCTGAGTCTTCCAAAAATAAATTTCAACAATGGCTGCCAAGTGGTGCGAGGAAACCGAAGGGATTCTGATCTCTTATTACTCAGGGAAGTTATATTAAAGTATTTTAGTCTAATGTTGAAATAAAGACCAACCAGTTATGCTATTCTATCGTGTCACTGTCACAGGGTGTACCCCCCTGGATGTGGTGATTTGGGTGGGGGTGGGGGTAGGCGGGGGTGGGGGGTAAATAATTTAACTTATTTTACCGGTGAACATAGCATTAGTCACCAGAGGACTGTACATCTGTTCCTATAGTTTCCTCGTGTATCGGGTAGGCCTTTGGAAATCGCACCACATCTGAAATTGCAGGCTTTGCCTACAGATCAATGAAGACAGCAGTGTAGGCCTTCTAATATTTCAACTTTAAAGGGAACGATTTTCATTAAACTGCTGTTATCGGCTTTATTGTATTTACTATTGTGTTACTGTCTTTACTTTAAAACAACCTGCCCTCTAACTTACTTCTATCTGCATGCACCATAAAAAAAATTATGAATTAATTAATTGAATATATAAATAAGTAAAATAATAAGTATAACTGTTATTTTAAAATGACAGTTGTGTTCCATGTGAAAGCTTGGGTTTGTGACTGGTCTATAAGGCACAGGATGGATTCAGTCCAAACAGAAAAACAACAGCGTTACCCGCAGCATGAAAAAAGTGGCTGCATACATCTGCATTCCAGCACAGTAAAATAGACAAAATATCATAAAATTATTAATGCAGGAAAAATAAAAAAGCCTTTTAGCGTGAGGTCTGTTATCAGATCCTGGTTATTACAAACTGAGGTGAGACTAAGTGCGCTCATATCGCTCCTTGTTTTTGTTTTTCAGTTTTAATTACTTTCCTTATCGTTTTAGGTCAGAATTAATTAGACAAAGTGCCAATTGCTTTCTTAACTTGACGTCTACAAAAATGCTAATGCTTGCTTACAATGCTATCATTTTTTTACATATTTATCCACATGAATTCAATTCTCAATGTATAATTCTTTCTTAGTTTAGTACCTTATGCTCAAACACAAAATTTAATGTGACTAGAATTACAGAGCTACTTTAGTCAGATAAGAGTAGTATGTTGCTTATTTTGGAAACAATTCAATCAAGATACAAAGTGGGCTACTTTTTAAATTAGTTAAGTTAAATATTTTGTAATTTAAGCAATGATACAAAACATTGGTTTTCATGCTTTTCATTAACTGTATGCTTATTTCCTAAAACATAAAGATTAAGGTCTGGATTCAATCAACTTTGAGTCAGTGTTAAGGACAAACATTGATTTAATTCAGTTTATTTTGAAGGTAAAATTAAGATCTCCACGTAACCTTTTAAGTTTCAGGACATTTTTGGGCACCATTAGCCAATTACATATCACCTGGTTTTTATCATTTCAGTTGTCCTCTGTACAGTATTTTATATAAATTTAAAAAATCGCCTCAAAAGCTAGTGAACAACACACTCAACACATCTCTTAATCTAATTCATATGGAGGCATTTCAGTGAGTGGTCAGTGGATTGTTGATTAGCCACAATGCTAACTCCTGAAGACCACCTTTGCAAGAGGACTCTTCAGGCCGATGGTCAGAAGACCGGACGTTTCATGGGAAAACAGATCAGCAAAGCATCATGGGGCTTGGAGTCCCTGTCGTCTGACTCTGATTAACACGAGGATCGGATCATCAGGTGCTCACTGCAAATGACTCACACTCCCACACTCCTTCATTTAAAGACACGAGGGAAACTGTGAAGTTGAGACTTTGATGCTTAAGTGAAGCATGGACAGTATTTAAACAGCAGCTTAAACAGTGAGCCTCGCTCCTTTTTCTAACCGTCAAATGGGGAATGCATGCCAGAGCTACAACAGTTAATAAATGAACAACATTAGATACATAAAGTACACTGGGAGATCCCCTAAATGGGACTGCTAAAATTATAATAAATGATAAATGACAATCAAATGCAAATCTATTTAATCATTTAAATATGTATGTTTTGTTTTTTTTCAATGCTAAATCTTCCGTGCATATTTCAAACAGTGGAAACCAAATCTGCAAGGGGCTATAGTCTCATCCCTGATCCCAGCCCAGGGTGCTGGGCCCTCTGGTCAAACTCAAGGTCTAATCACTGTCCAGGAAAGCATCACAACTTTGCAGATTAGAAGGAAAAGGCCCAGTGGACTTCACCCATTACGTTATTCACTAAACCTGGACTGTACATAACTGTGCACAGCATGATGAATTATTAAAGGTCCTGTGCTGCCTTTCTTCTTGCATTTGAACCTTTTATTAAAAGCCACAAGATAGATTTACACACAGTTTTTGAAATGTGAAAATAGGACAATGATAACATTTCCTTTCGATGTCAAATAGTGTCATTTCTAAACATGAATGCTGGAGGCCCAATGTATTGTGTCCGTTCGTTATGGATATTCACTTCAAGTTTACTGATTGGTGGCCAACTAAATAGTGGCACTGGTTGGTTAAAATGTAAATTCCATGTTAATTATGCAAAGCACATGGTCTTCAAATGACTAATACCCAATACTTCTATAGTGGGAAGTAAACACACTTTGTTCATTTACTTTGTTTGATTTTGTTCTTTTAATTTTTTTTTATTTTGATTGCCCAAGGTCCTACGTTGTACAGAACATCACACATTTGGTCATTCACAGGATTATGTACAATTTTGGCCTGAAAAAAAACTTGGTGGTGCCAAATGGGTGTTGTCTGCCGTGCCCAAAGAGTTCACACACAATACATTATTTCTGATACACAGGATGACAAAACAAGACGTAAATGGAATACCACCATCCCCCTTATCTGTTATCAGCGCAACACTCTACCCTGGAAGGAACTCTGGGAAATTTGCAGGAAAAAGGTGGGCGCATTGTCCCAGTTTCCTGATGACCAGGCCCATGCCTCATTGTTTGGATTTTTTTTAATAATTATTTTTCGGTCTAATGTGTTGAATCATGCTCTGCACGCCCTGGAACATCCTCTATCTGGCCAGGATTTCATACACTACTTATCGATCTGTGGTAAGTGCACCGCTGCTAATGCAACCGTCTGCACTGCCAGCGCCAAGCAAACTGTTTACAACCAAACAGGAATCAACATGAATATTGCATCTCAAAAATCCATTTTCAGTAAGTCATGGCCAACGATGTGCGAGTGGAAGATTACAGCACACGATGAACGCATCGGAGGAACAGAGTGCAGAAAAGCAACAACAAAAACACAACAACACAACTAACAACTCGCTCGTATTTTACAGTTTGTCAGGGCAGAATTGGGCACAAGCTGACAGGTGGTATACGCCTGAGATGAAGTCAAAAAAGAGATTTACATTTAACTTTACAATCCTGGCATTTTCATTCCGCAGAGTGTCTCGTCATCCATTTATTTAACTTCAACATTTTGTGAGAAGAAAGAGTGGCCTTCTAGAAAATCTCAAACAAACAATTCTACAAATGGCAGAGTTTGATAAAGGCCTTTGTTCAATCAACAATCATTTGCAAATCAATGCAAGCATTTGTCAATAAACTCTCAAAATCAGCTCGCAAAACTGTACGCAATAAAACCATAAAATCCCAGGAACGGTAAATGAACTGAATGCTAAGAAAACTTGTAACAACTGAAAACATTGTGACAACATTGTGAAAACATTGTGACAAGTCTCAATGTGTGGCCGTTCTAAAAAAAGTAATCTCTGAGTACAAGTTATATTGTCATAAGGTAGAAGGCAATAATCTGGACAATTATAAATATTGATAGGCATGTTAGTGAAGATTAAAACAAACACAAATTTTAAAAACTGAGGATACTGTACATCTGTAATAGGCTCTTTCATGGCCAGGGAGTTTAGATAATGAGATCAGTATTAAGTTTGTCACTTGGATTTACAATAGATCTTCCTGAGCACTATTCTGAATTTGGTCAAAGCATCAACCTCCCAGAATATTTACTGTAATATTAGTGGAACTTAATCCCTATTGATACATTCATGCACATTACTGAGGTACTATTTAGAAATGAATCACAAATGAACAAATTTAATTTGAGGTATCTCATTTATACCCTCATATTGTGGATAATGTGGACAGTATTTTATGGTTGAAAACATATGTTTCTCTAAAGCCTCTTTGTGACTGCGCCTCCATAACTATACATCACTATACAAATAATATTGAACTGAATTAAAACTCAGTAGACAAATGGAAGTGCTGACTGTATTGAAGCAACCTGTGCCCAAATGGCCAAATTAATGTAGGAAATTTAACGGTGCTAATACATGCAGTGAAAATAAGCAGCAATGTTGAGAAAGTGATGATAAACAGGCCAAAATCCGTGTTTTCCATCTACCCTGCGTCACACTTCCTTATTTCCCAGTGTTTCCGGGTGGAGTGCATCATCTCAGATAATAATCTTACGTATGAGTGTCCTTCATGCTGTTAGTATGAAATTAAATTAATTCTGAAGTGTTTATGCTAATGAATTCCCAAATGACCGTTTATGATTGGCACTGTAGTCCACCAATCCCTGCTTAGAAACGGTTGCTATGTAAGACTTCCTCTGACATCTAGCTGCAACAATGTCTGCAGTATTGTAGCTGATAGCAGAAAAAACTTGCCTGTTATTTATATTACATTCCCCAAGCCAAAGACAAACAGTGTCTGCTGTGGATAAAACGTTGTGGACGACCACATTTGCAGATTAATGTCAGTACCGTAGACAGAAACACATACAGTAGCTCGAAGGTAAGCTATATTCTGCCTAATAATAACATCAGTTAACTAGTCTATTAGCTGCAGTTAGCCCAGTGATTAAATCACCACAAATCAAGGTTTATCGGTCAAATGCACAGTTAACAGAACAGCAGATAGGCAGGTAGCTAGTAATGAAATGCTTAGCCTTGCGCATGCGAAGGGACAACCTAGTCAAACAATATAAGAAATAATAAAATAAAATAGGAAAAGATAAGATAGATAAAAAAGGAAGTATAAATAAAGCTGCCAGGTACGATTAGGCTATGTACGTAGGTTCAATCTCTCACATCGGTGAGCGTAAATTGGGCATAGGCCTACAGGCAGCAAAGTTAGACTAACGTTAGGTCAAACTAGCTCGGGAAGCATTAAGCATAGCTAACATTAACGAGCACTTCATGGGTTACTTTTACTAAACTTGCTGTAGTATAGTTATTCCAACCACTATTCCGTAGCTAATGGCAGATAACCTCTCCCAGCACTTTATCGATGGAGGACTGTACGATACCTTCCCCCACCCTGTGGATGTAAGGAGTAAGATTGCCACACCATAAAAAAACAACCCTGTTTAAAAGGTGCATAATAATTTTATTTCCACAGTTTGATGTTCTTCGTATTTATACATTATTTATGGTTGTATCAAGCCAAACTACTTTTTGAAGATATTTGATGTTTATTTTCAAAAAACCATGTGTAATTTCTCATGGAAATTCACTGAAGAGGCCAGCTGACTCCTCCTTTTGTCATACATCCCAACGGTCACTAAGGAGGGCGGGACTTCTGGATATTTTGCCAACGGTCAATCACAGATAAACACAGATAAATGTTCATCGCTGTTTTATTGACAATGTATGCTTAATATTATTATTTCTGAGTGATTTGTGTGCAAACTAATTGAAAAACTTCTAAATGTGGTACACTAGTTAGATTCAGACCAGTACTATCAGAGTCACTCTATAAACTCCATTACTGATCTTTTTGAAGGAGGATTTGACATGAATATGCTTGTTAATTATATAGTGAGTGAATACACACATTACGTCCAATGGATCTGATATGAATTGGGATTTTTATACTATACGCAACCGTTTTTTTTTCTCCACTTCTTTATCACTGACTATTCTCTTCATGGCGTAACGTTAAGACTGCTCTCCCACTGAATATTAATGAGATATATGCTAATGAGCTCACACACAGGCTCCTCCTCGGAATGTTAATCAGTGCTTTATTTACATTCAACAAGGCGCCAGCGTCTCCACACCCTCACACTGTCTGATACAGAAACACAACAAGGCGCCAGCGTCTCCACACCCTCACACTGTCTGATACACAAACACAACAAGGCGCCAGCGTCTCCACACCCTCACACTGTCTGATACAGAAACACAACAAGGCGCCAGCGTCTCCACACCCTCACACTGTCTGATACACAAACACAACAAGGCGCCAGCGTCTCCACACCCTCACACTGTCTGATACAGAAACACAACAAGGCGCCAGCGTCTCCACACCCTCACACTGTCTGATACAGAAACACAACAAGGCGCCAGCGTCTCCACACCCTCACACTGTCTGATACACAAACACAACAAGGCGCCAGCGTCTCCACACCCTCACACTGTCTGATACACAAACACAACAAGGCGCCAGCGTCTCCACACCCTCACACTGTCTGATACAGAAACACAACAAGGCGCCAGCGTCTCCACACCCTCACACTGTCTGATACACAAACACAACAAGGCGCCAGCGTCTCCACACCCTCACACTGTCTGATACACAAACACAACAAGGCGCCAGCGTCTCCACACCCTCACACTGTCTGATACACAAACACAACAAGGCGCCAGCGTCTCCACACCCTCACACTGTCTGATACACAAACACAACAAGGCGCCAGCGTCTCCACACCCTCACACTGTCTGATACAGAAACACAACAAGGCGCCAGCGTCTCCACACCCTCACACTGTCTGATACACAAACACAACAAGGCGCCAGCGTCTCCACACCCTCACACTGTCTGATACACAAACACAACAAGGCGCCAGCGTCTCCACACCCTCACACTGTCTGATACAGAAACACAACAAGGCGCCAGCGTCTCCACACCCTCACACTGTCTCATACAGAAACACAACAAGGCGCCAGCGTCTCCACACCCTCACACTGTCTCATACAGAAACACAACAAGGCGCCAGCGTCTCCACACCCTCACACTGACTGATACAGAAACACAAGGCGCCAGCGTCTCCACACCCTCACACTGTCTCATACAGAAACACAACAAGGTGCCAGCGTCTCCACACCCTCACACTGTCTGATACAGAAACACAACAAGGCGCCAGCGTCTCCACACCCTCACACTGTCTCATACAGAAACACAACAAGGCGCCAGCGTCTCCACACCCTCACACTGTCTGATACAGAAACACAATTTATGGCTCAGCTGTCAAATCTGCCATTAAAACATAACGTCCATATTTTTACACGCAAATAAATTGAATAATGGCACTAACAAATATAATATAATCCTCATGGGGTTGATTCATGACAAACTGCAAATGAACACTCCCTGATATTTCATGACAAGATTGTGCAAAGTAGAATCGGCTCACTCTAATATTTATTTTGGGTAATGTGGCTAATTGCAAGATTAATGCTGGTTGTAATATTTGAAGAGGCTAGCCCAAAATGTACAACATCCCGTCCGCAGTGCTGCAGGCACATGCAGGGCTAAGAGAGAATGCAAAATGTAGGATGTGGGAGGAAGAGCACACAGAGAGGCACGTTTGAGAAAACAGAAATTCAGAGAGAACGGGAGGTGTGACAGCAGGCCCTGTCGTACATGTTTATATCAAATGGGCTAACACCTCACCTGGGTAGAGCAAGTACAGAATTAAATCACACAGAAAATTAATGCTTTGGGAGAAATAAGATTAGCAACAGGAGGTGCGGAGTAAAGGTGGCGCGATGTCAAGAGGCACAAAAGAGAAAAGACCTTTCTTTCTTCAGCGCTCCTCTCTCTCACAAACAGGGAGGGGCCATCTGAACAGAGGCTCTGCCAGGCCTAGAGTCGCAGCTACACTGTAGATACAGCAGGTTATGGGAGCAGAGCTTCACTGTAGATACAGCAGGTTATGAGAGCGCAGCTTCACTGTAGATACAGCAGGTTATGAGAGCGCAGCTTCACTGTAGATACAGCAGGTTATTAAAGTGCAGCTTCACTGTAGATACAGCAGGTTATGGGAGCACAGCTTCACTGTAGATACAGCAGGTTATGGGAGCGCAGCTTCACTGTAGATACAGCAGGTTATGGGAGCGCAGCTTCACTGTAGATACAGCAGGTTATGGGAGCGCAGCTTCACTGTAGATACAGCAGGTTATGGGAGCGCAGCTTCACTGTAGATACAGCAGGTTATGGAAGCGCAGCTTCACTGTAGATACAGCAGGTTATGGGAGTGCAGCTTCACTGTAGATACAGCAGGTTATGGGAGCGCAGCTTCACTGTAGATACAGCAGGTTATGGGAGTGCAGCTTCACTGTAGATACAGCAGGTTATGGAAGCGCAGCTTCACTGTAGATACAGCAGGTTATGGGAGTGCAGCTTCACTGTAGATACAGCAGGTTATGGGAGCACAGATTCACTGTAGATACAGCAGGTTATGGGAGCGCAGCTTCACTGTAGATACAGCAGGTTATGGAAGCGCAGCTTCACTGTAGATACAGCAGGTTATGAGAGTGCAGCTTCACTGTAGATACAGCAGGTTATGGGAGCGCAGCTTCACTGTAGATACAGCAGGTTATGGAAGCGCAGATTCACTGTAGATACAGCAGGTTATGGGAGCGCAGCTTCACTGTAGATACAGCAGGTTATGGGAGCGCAGATTCACTGTAGATACAGCAGGTTATGGGAGCGCAGATTCACTGTAGATACAGCAGGTTATGGGAGCGCAGCTTCACTGTAGATACAGCAGGTTATGGGAGTGCAGCTTCACTGTAGATACAGCAGGTTATGGGAGCGCAGCTTCACTGTAGATACAGCAGGTTATGAGAGCGCAGCTTCACTGTAGATACAGCAGGTTATGAGAGCGCAGCTTCACTGTAGATACAGCAGGTTATGGGAGCGCAGCTTCACTGTAGATACAGCAGGTTATGGGAGTGCAGCTTCACTGTAGATACAGCAGGTTATGAGAGCGCAGCTTCACTGTAGATACAGCAGGTTATGAGAGCGCAGCTTCACTGTAGATACAGCAGGTTATGAGAGCGCAGCTTCACTGTAGATACAGCAGGTTATGGGAGCGCAGCTTCACTGTAGATACAGCAGGTTATTAAAGTGCAGCTTCACTGTAGATACAGCAGGTTATGGGAGCGCAGATTCACTGTAGATACAGCAGGTTATGGGAGCGCAGCTTCACTGTAGATACAGCAGGTTATGGGAGCGCAGCTTCACTGTAGATACAGCAGGTTATTAAAGTGCAGCTTCACTGTAGATACAGCAGGTTATGGGAGCGCAGATTCACTGTAGATACAGCAGGTTATGGGAGCAGAGCTTCACTGTAGATACAGCAGGTTATGGGAGCGCAGCTTCACTGTAGATACAGCAGGTTATGAAAGCGCAGCTTCACTGTAGATACAGCAGGTTATGGGAGCGCAGCTTCACTGTAGATACAGCAGGTTATGGGAGCGCAGATTCACTGTAGATACAGCAGGTTATGGGAGCGCAGCTTCACTGTAGATACAGCAGGTTATTAAAGTGCAGCTTCACTGTAGATACAGCAGGTTATGGGAGCGCAGCTTCACTGTAGATACAGCAGGTTATGGGAGCGCAGCTTCACTGTAGATACAGCAGGTTATGGGAGCGCAGCTTCACTGTAGATACAGCAGGTTATTAAAGTGCAGCTTCACTGTAGATACAGCAGGTTATGGGAGCGCAGCTTCACTGTAGATACAGCAGGTTATGGGAGCAGAGCTTCACTGTAGATACAGCAGGTTATGGGAGCGCAGCTTCACTGTAGATACAGCAGGTTATGAGAGCGCAGCTTCACTGTAGATACAGCAGGTTATGGGAGCGCAGCTTCACTGTAGATACAGCAGGTTATGGGAGCACAGCTTCACTGTAGATACAGCAGGTTATGGGAGCGCAGCTTCACTGTAGATACAGCAGGTTATGGGAGCGCAGCTTCACTGTAGATACAGCAGGTTATTAAAGTGCAGCTTCACTGTAGATACAGCAGGTTATGGGCACAGAAAACGCTAACCGATGGCACAGAAAACGCTAAGCTTGTAACATTCGATCATGAGTTTTCCAGTCAGCTTCAAAAGTGAAACCACTGTCTGCAATATCCTCTCTGGTTCCCTGATTTGCTGGTGATCTCAGATCTTGTCTTCGTGTTCAGTTACAGTACCTTAGTGAATGATAAGACTCCAAATTGCACTGGTTTTATACTTGGCCTTAAACAGATTTATGAATTCGCTGAAAATTCTCACTTTATTATTATTATTCTAATTAGCACAAGCATTCTTAATAAACCTCATTCAAATAATCTCCCTGTTTTTGCTTGAACACACATGCCACATGGTACACATGTAAATGTATTATGTATTCATATCAGATTTTGAACTTTGAAATTCACAGCAAATTACTTAATGTTTAATGGCAATAAAGGACGTGATGTCATTCAGTGACACAACAGCTCAGCCTCTTAATAATCAAGAGACCTCTGGCTCTGTCTTTGCCTTCACCCTGTAACCGCTGATCCGTCTTCCACAGAACAACCCATATTATGCTGCTACAAGGATGTCTTCAAAATCCCACCCAATTAAATGCTGAAGAGAGAGAAATAGTAATGGAATGTCTCCTTAAATTCCCCAGTCTAAATAACATGGATCTTACACAGATATCATGCCCTGTATTAAGCGCATATCTCCAGACTGTCTCACGATTGTTACAGGTTCTGTTCAGGTCTGAAATATGCAAATGAGATTTACCCACAATGCCTTTCCCCGAATAAATTCTGCATTTCCTATAATATACTGTAGCTTAAATCCCAATATTATATGCTTATTTCTCCTTACCACCCACATTCTCCTGCATAGTTCTCCTTTGTTTATTTAATATACCCACTGTACCCGCCATTTTCTATTATATACCCACTGTACCCGCCATTTTCTATTATATACCCACTGTACCCGCCATTTTCTATTATATACCCACTGTATCCGCCATTTTCTATTATATACCCACTGTACCCGCCATTTTCTATTATATACCCACTGTACCCGCCATTTTCTATTATATACCCACTGTACCCGCCATTTTCTATTATATACCCACTGTACCCGCCATTTTCTATTATATACCCACTGTACCCGCCATTTTCTATTATATACCCACTGTATCCGCCATTTTCTATTATATACCCACTGTACCCGCCATTTTATATTATATACCCACTGTACCCGCCATTTTATATTATATACCCACTGTACCCGCCATTTTATATTATATACCCACTGTACCCGCCATTTTCTATTATATACCCACTGTATCCGCCATTTTCTATTACGCTAATATTTACCTTGTGTTGTCTTTTTACTCTCTCTTCAAAAAATAAGTAAAAAGTTGTCTCTGGCTTTTCTCATAGTGAACAGTGAAGGGTTCATCTTCAAAGGTATTTTGTGGGAAATATAATTATCGATCAGCCAAATGATAACACTGAACAAATTTAAATTTAAAAAAAAAGAATGCGGGGAAGTTTGAATGCATTTTACTGGATGAAACAATGTTACCACACCTTTATATTTGCTCAGAAATGACCACCCATTTAAATAAGTTACCACACCTTTATATTTGCTCAGAAATGACCGCCCAATTAAAGATGTTATGGTAAAGCTTGCTCAATACCTGACAGAAAAGCCATAATTGATTGACCTCAAAAAGAAAACAAAAATACAGCCAGAGACATCCAAGGCATTACAATCCCCCAGCAGCTCAATCAGTAAAGATGCTGAGCTAGGTCTCATTATCTTAGGCTCAGGCCTATAGCCTTGACAGGGAGTCTGCCAGAATTACAGAGGGTTTCATTCATCTCTGGTTCTTCACATTATTTCAGGTCATGCTAACGTCTTGCTAGCGGCCCACAGGCTACCAGTTATTGTCAGTGGGAGATCAACTGTGCACCAAACAGCCCCGACTCTCCTCTTATACAGCCTGACCTGTGTGAAATAGTTCCTGCCTCTGATGATTGCATCAGAGGGAGACGTGCTTACTGAAGAGGCACACCGAGCGACTTGGAAGGGTGATTTTAAATTAATTATAGAACAATTTGTGCCTATTATACTGTATATCTATTCATTTTTATTTTAACATCCCTGCAGCTGTCTTGTGATATGAACTCTTCCCCATACTTCACTGGTTTCTGAAGGAGGGGGTATTTTAAGCTTTACTGAAGCACACATTGTAGATCCTGCATAAAGCAGAAGCTTTGTCCTAGAGGGACCCTGATAATTGTGATTATGGACAAGAAATGTCAGTGGAAGCACAGTGATCTGAGAATCGTGATGATGTCCGAGATGATCATGTGACCAGTTTCCTCTGAGTACCAGGGATCCCCTTGTCTCAGCTAACTGTTAGCATGTTAGCATTTCAGCAGCGGTAACTTCACAACAGGACTACATTCACACATGAAACAGATAGAATTTTAAAAATGCTAAATCAAGGTATGATTACATAGCCAAAGGTTTTTTTTGGTGGGGAAACCATCTGATTGCCTGATTTGGTTTTATTGAACAAAGTTACTATCTGTCAACATGAACACACTGTTGGCTTGCGTTATGCTGGTCTAGCACAGCATTTGTCTCATTAGACACGGATTAGGTTGGAACTACATGGTGAAATATACTTAATACTAGGGATGGGTTTGGGTACTCAAGCACTCAAAAGACAAGATCTGCTTGAGCACTACATAGGCTAGTACTCAAACATATTTGAAAATAAATGTGTTAAATTAGTTATTCGTTACTGATGGTCTGTTGTCTATTGATAGCTAATGTTAAAACATTTTAGGAGTGCAGTCTTAGAAACTATGGAGATCACCCTCTGGTAATTTTACATACGTAGCCATTTTTGCCACATAATATGGAATCCTCCCCTATGAAAAAAGAATATGCTGTAGTATATTCTAAATATATCAAAATTATCTTCACAATATATTTACAATATACTGCAGTATATTACATTTCCATATGGGCTTACTGATACCTCTGTACTCTGCGTTAACCAGACTCATCTTCACAAAATTATAGAAATGGTTCTCTTTCAAAGACTGACCAACCAATGTCTTAGCTATTCTTGGAAGTTTGTCTTAATTTTTTCAAAAATACATATTATACATGCAGTATATTTCAAACAAATGCTAAAAGTAGGCATTTTCATTTTCAAGAAAATTCTCAGCTTCGCTTTAAGTCTTGACTTCCGTTCAGGTGGGTATGGCCTGAGATATCACCGTTATGATATTCTCAGAAAAACAGTGATAGAGCACAGACCACACCAAAATACAGCCAAGAATAATTATTTGTGCAAAAATCAAGATATTATTCCATTTGTATTTTTGACGTACATTCTGTCATTAGTGAGCAGACCTAGGCCATTGAATTTGCATAGAATTGCCCTGTTATTTGTTTAGTTTCTCAGAAACCAATTGTTGTATTTTTACCCTTGTTCATGTAACACCTCTCTCAACTAAATGTACCCTATAACATAAAAGTTACATCTCAGTTTGTATGTACTCTACATACATTATGTTATCCTGGCTTCTAAATGTACTGAATTACTTCTCTTTAGAACTATTACTTCTTGAGAAGGAATCTTTGGTTAAAAGCTGTTGTGCCATAGAGTTAATGCGTCCTTGGTAACAAATATAAGGGTGTGGAAGTCTAGAGGGGCTTACACCACTTCTCATGAATAATGCATTATGTTTTTCCATTGCATCTCTGCAACATTGCTTCAGTTTTCTTAAAGCTACAGCGCGCAGCACCTTGTAAGCCTTCCTCCACCTGATGTGTGTATATTCACACCTTTCACATGCTTACACACATTCACTGTCAACTCATATTTACAACCATTGACTTTAAAAACCACTGTTATCTCAGCTATTAATAAACCCCATTGCAAGTTCCTTTCTTTTTTAACATTCGTTTAAAATAAATTAATTTGTTGGTGGCTAGACTGCGATAGTGTTATCCGTAGATATACTGAAATGGATTAACTAAATTAAACAGAATTTATCAAAAAATTAGAAGTTTATCTCAGTCTGCTTTAATGACCAGACTACATAAGACTCATTCATGCATGAACCTGACTTCAAGCAAAAGCAAAATCCCACAGTAAATGAGTTAATCTGTTATTACCCCCCTAAAGAAAAGGTTTAGGACACCCCTAGTGTTATTCAAACATGTGTATTAGCATGTATTTTATACGGGTTTTTATACTATTGTTGTTAGCCTGTCATGAGCTGAGATTCTACCGTGTGAGTTTCACATCGTTTAATTGATTAGCCTAATATTTACAAGTGAAATAATGTTATCACAATTCTTCATTAAAAGTTATACTTCCAAGTTCATCCACACACCTACATAAGACAATCTTTAAAAAAACAAACATCCCCCACCCATTCCCGGTATAGGTGGGCCAGTGCTTCTCAGCCTACACAAGTATTCTACAAATACAGACGTACTACAGACACACTACATACGTACGCATAAATGGTCAAATTATTACAATATTGAAAACACTCCCTGTTTATCAATGTTCCTAGGTGGAAAAAGTTGATTGTGCGATTGTCATTATTACTCACAGTAAAAGCTGTTTGCCTAAATTGTCAGGCGAGGCTATACGTTATGCAGGGTATGTATGTAGCCTACTTTTTGTCCACCATTACCATTCCACAACTGCATGACTCTTACAACTAAGGCCCCAAAATCTGTCTCTTTCATTGCAAAACCTAAGACATTTTCATATTGGAAATACATATTGCATATATCCCTTTACAGTGTGCAGTGTGTTTACATGTTATAATGTGTAATGTATAATGGCAATAAACTGGATACAGATCTTGTGTGGATTACTGAAGTCTCACAGACTGTGTGTATCTCTACTGTAGGTCACAGTGCTGAGTGAGAAATCATCCGTTTTAATTCCCAACGGTGACCTGATTTACAAGCCCCTAAGCACTCCAGATTAGTGCAAAGCGTCGAACACAATATGTTTTAGAGAAATCTTCTCTGCAGTGAGACTTCTCTGAAGAATGCGCAGGACCACGTACCAGGGCAAAACAAGATCTGCTTTCAGATCTATAAAGTAGAAGTGGCTCTGACTAAAACAACGTTGTTACTTCTATACTACGATAAATAATGTCAATAACTCAATATATCTTCTGTACTCTCACACTTGGCATTGTCCCTTTTCAGTCAATCACCAAGGAGTTTGCGTTGTTTGTTATTTTCTTTCTGTGTAGTGTTTTCATTTGTCAGAGCTTGTCCATCAGAATGTTTTCATCTTAAACTAAGATAGGAGATGTTTAAAATGTCAAAATACTATAATATAGTAAGGTATTACTATAGAACACAAGAAAGCACACACACACACACACACACACACACACACACACACACACACACACACACACACACACACACACACACACCAATAACTCCATGTGCTATCCATAGCATTTACACTGAACTGGAAGGAGGATAGATCGTTTTGTCCACAGGCCAAAAACTCCTTTTTTTGTTCAGAGGCCTAAACTCCTTGACCTGATCACACTGAATTTGTATCATGAATAAATTATTATTAGAATTTATTACAGGGCTTCTAACTCAAAATTTTCCAAAACATTACAAAATGTGCATGAACATGACCTTTTCTCGGTTGTTTAATCATTTTAATCATTTTCCAGTGCACTCCTGACTGAACACATGTAAGCCCTTTCTTTTCTTTTTTGTGTGTGTGTGTGTGGGGGGTGGGGGGGGGGGTGCTGTGGGCAATGGGTTGGATTATTTTTGTCACACAATGTGTCACATTTATGTTTGTGAATGTATAGGCTAAATCTCATGAATTATATTATCGACAGATTCAATACAGTTGTTCTTTTTGTCCATTCCACCAAAAATGGACAAAAAATTAGTTTTACCTGATATAACCAACTCTGGATCCCCCCTCCCCCTCCAAATTCAGCTGACTTCATTATTTTATTATTTTAGAATCTGGTGGAATATAATTAAAATAAAGGTAATAGTCTGAAAGTGAATGAGCATATTCATATGTATAACTCTGACATGCATTATTCATAGCAAAAAATTGCAGATAAATACAACTTTAGACCATCTCGTGCGTGGGTACTGGACAGATATTATGTGAAACAATGCATACAGCGAGTTAAGGGTACCAAAAGTGTTTTTTTATTCTGCAAAAAAACAAACAAAATAATGAATTAATGTTCCAGGGAGCGATAGGCTACAGTAGGCTATACAAACGATAACCGATTGTTTTATCAATACTTGCAAATGAAATAATGCACGGACCGCATGCATCTGTAAGAGTAGCTAGGCTATCCAGTACAAATATCAAACTGAGCCGGATGGTTACCGCTTAATCAGATTCTAACTTCAGCATGACTTTTCATATGTAACGCCACATTGCTTTCAATTGATTAGCCTGCTATTTGCATCCGTAGCAAATGTTTGGGAAGCTATAGTCCACCCTTCGCAAGACCTCCAAAAACTTACTTGAGTAACGCCAGCTACAACTGCGTATTCGTTCATTCATGTCCTAGTTATGGATCTAAATGTTTTAAACATGATCAGTTACCTGGTCAGTTCCTTTTTTCATGTAAATGCTATTTTATGATGATGCCGTCCAAACAAGGTAGGGGCAGATTAGATAAGGTAACGGTGAGGTTGCATTCAGTATTGATGAACACTGTTATCTGAAATTCCACAACAATATTAACGTTATATGTGAGCCCGCCGCTGATATGTCGGAAACAGCAGACACTGGGGCTTGTTGCTACGTGTGAACGAACAGACTGATAATAAGTGCCTGTAAACATACACGATAACACGAGAAACGCCTGCCACCGTATGAAATTGACTAGGCACAAACACCACGCACTCAACACTTGATAAACATCTGCAGCTCAGGCTGTGAACTCACCTCTGTGCGAGACTGAAGCCGTTTGTTCATCTCGTAGATCCGATACTCGGGCTGTACGATGTAGGGCGAATGCCTCCTATAGAAAGGTCCGAACGGGGAGGAATAGAACGGGTCGTGGGGTGTACTGGACATATTGTCTGCTTGCCGCTATTCAAGCTACACTGCGCGATTTCAGCATCCATACAGCGCACATGGACTCTAATGTTCGGTACACACAGCAAGCACTGAACAGATATCTGTAGTCACACTCGGTGCACGTTGAGCGGAGCAGCAGGCAGTGCGGGCAGAAACGGGAGAGGGAGGGGCAGGAACACGGGGGAAGAGGGGGGCTGCGGGGGGATTATTGGATACCTTCAGGCTGCGCGGATTGAGCCCAGAACAACAGTTTGTTGAAGGGTCATTTCCTGTCAGCTCTATGGAAAACTATAATTCACCAGGCAGAAGTAGATACTGGACGAGATGGTTTTAATTTTGATGTATGTAGGAGGACCTTTTCGGAACCTGGCAGCCAGCCGTATTTATTCCCCAGCATGTCTTCTCCACCAACCACCCCCCAGCTGAGAAATTATTTGACCGTTAACGAGTTTGCCGTTCATGTTTATCGCCTCTAAATAAACTGTAGCTGTGCTTTTATATAACATGCTATTAGGTTATAACTACAAACCTTGCAATGTAGTGTACTTCAGATAGGCTACCTTAGAAAAGACAAAACAAAATGTGAAGGTTTGGGGGAAAACCCTCAAAAAGGGGTGGTCAACTTTTTTGGGGAAACCCCTCATGGTAAAAGGGGTGGTCAACTTTCCAGATGGCGATTGGATTAGAAGCACAATCGCAAGAAGATAAAAAATGTGAAAAAAACAATACAGGTCTGTACGATGACAATAAAAAAAAAAAACCCCAATACACCAGTTTGCTCCTTGGAAGTCTCTACTCAGAAAGGGCACCACAGTCTGTGTATTTACAAAAGACCCAAAAAGAAAAGTAGAAACACCTGTGTGAGCTAATCAACCTCAGGTGTACTGACCTTTATGGTGGATGAGGTCACTGCTATCCCTGTCGCTGTCTCCAGGCTTGGCCCACAGGAACCAATGGGAGGAGCGGATGGCACAAGCTAATAAAATCATGAGTCACTACAATATTGAAATGAAAGTGTAGTATTTATAGTGGTAAATTTTTACTTTTGTTATGAAATCCTATATTTTCAGTTATACATTTACATTATAAATTATCGTTATATTTTGGCTAACTCTTAAAACACCCTTGTGGAATGCAGAGCAGCTGCTCTGTGTTACCTTTACGATGCCTCTCACAAGGTAGAAATTAGCCGCTGAGTCCTTATGGCCGCTGCAGCTTGAATAGGACCGACTTCATACTGAAACATGAACTGTGTTTTACTGTTTGAATGAAGAATTTAAATTGGCTTTGGCCATGTTTTTCTTTTCTCCTTATTATTGAATTTGAACTGCTTCATTATGTATGTAGGCTTGTCTCATTTCTACATCCTCCTTAAATATGGGAGAGCACAGGTGAGCATGCAGTCCACCTGTACTGCATGGTGTTTGTGTAAGAAGAGGTGTACTTCATGCAGGTACTCCATTAACCAGACAAGTCATTCTGGCGCACTGACATCGCAACAATCCAACTGACTGAAACCCTCCAACCCTAGGCCAGTGGTCCCCAACGCTGTTCCTGGTTTTCACTCCAACCCTAACAAAGCACACCCCGTTCAAGAGCTAGAGATCTCGTTGAGCTCATAATCAGTAGAATTAGGTGTGCCAAATTAGGGTTGAAATGAAAACCTACGGGACGGTACATCTACGAGAACAGGGTTGGGAACTACTGCCCTAGGTGATGCCACAGCCTATTGAAAGGCCTCCCTGCGGGGCGGTAGGCCCCATTCGGCACTGGCACGGACAGGATTATATACCACACTGTGGTGGTATCGCTACACTGACAACTGAAACGCCACCCACGCTTTTTAAGAACTCTTCATCAACAGCTCAGAATAAGAATTAGCAAGTATAAGAAAGAGAAGACAACAACACATTTGAACAGAATTATATCCGATGATGTTATGATCTGTGCGTCTCTCTGAACAGCAGTCACCAGGGTAACGGAAAGAAAGTGATTTCACTTCTGGTGTGAATCTATCTATCTATCTATCTATCTATCTATCTATCTATCTATCTATCTATCTATCTATCTATCTATCTATCTATCTATCTATTTATATTAATCAATCAACCAATCATCTATCTATCTATCTATATCAATCAATCAATCAACCAATCATCTATCTATCTATCTATCATGAATTTCTTTACACTGCGATGATGCAATATTTTATAGAATTGCACCAAAAATGCAGTTGTGATTGTCAAGAATAGCAAGTGTGTGGGAGGATGCAAGCACAGCATACATTGGGTGTGCTCTTTCAGTGAAACAAGCACAGCATACATTGGGTGTGCTCTTTCAGTGAAACAAGCACAGCATACATTGGGTGTGCACTTTCAGTGAAACAAGCACAGCATACATTGGGTGTGCACTTTCAGTGAAACAAGCACAGCATGCATTGGGTGTGCTCTTTCAGTGAAACAAGCACAGCATGCATTGGGTGTGCTCTTTCAGTGAAACAAGCACAGCATAAATTGGGTGTGCTCTTTCAGTGAAACAAAAAATAGAGGGTATTTTATTGTGGACAAATGTGTGACTTTAAATTAAATCAATGACAAACAACTATAGGTGAGTTGGACAGGAGAGAAAAAAACAATTTGTTCAATTAAGCACCTGTACACTGAACTGGAAGCAGTCAACATGAGCCATGCTCTGAAAGAGGTAAGCTAATAACCACAGATAGGATTAGAGCCATTGATATAAACCTAGCTATCTTTATAAAATATATTCAGAGTTTTCTAGACCTAAACCATGTTGGAATGGTTATCGTTGGCCAGTAAAACAGGCTATAATTCTGGTCTACACTCATGTACACAGCTGTGCACAACAGACTGAGCAGGTTTGGTTTTCAGGAACGCTTTTGGAGGGATTGATTTTTTTTCTACTCTTAATAAATTCAACTGGAGAGCAGCGAATCTCAGACTCTGGCAGAGGCAAGGCGATCTCTTGGGAACAACTCGACTGCAAATTAAGCAAGCGCTTGCTCTCCTCGTCTGAAAGAATATTCTTCAGTCATTACGTGTTGTGCAGCAACTTTCCACCATTTTTATTTTTACAAAGTATAAATATAAGAGTACACTGAGGAAGAATGCAGGTTGGGCAGGAGAGAGTATATACAGTATGTATAGGGATATTAGTCCTTAAAATGTATCTGTGTTCTGTGTTCCTTGAAGGACTGTCAAGGTTCCCTGCATTGCTGTGGAAAAACAAACAAGTTAATATGAAAAATATGTTGTGCAAGTTTTTGGTTGGCTATTTATATGCACAATGAATTATTAAAGAAACAATTCAACGGCATATATTTCAATATTTTGTGTAATTCTCTTGTGATCAAATAGATAAAATAAATAAGATGAAATCTCTGAGATAAGGACAACTGTTCTCAAGAAGACCAATTTCATTCTGATGTTTGACAGATTGCTTTCAGTGAACATTTTGGAAAGCTGACTTATTATATTTATGTTTCATTTAAATTCTGATTATATTGGCACCATCGCATTCATGAGAGTAGCTAATGTCTGTAATATAGTTGTGTAAATCAATATTGTCTTTTGCAGTTACCTGAAATGTTATCCAGATTGTAATTGGTATTTAAATAAACTAATCAAGAGAGAATGTATGCTCTGCTGACCAATAGTCAAGGTGCTGTTTAAAATGTAAACACAGAAAAAAAAGCCATTGGACATTTAAAGCAATGACAGAACAGGAAGGCTAACAATCATGTTGATGGCATTGACATGAGAATGCGATTGCTTTAACTGTACTTGTGTCAGTATGAGTGCAATGCATTTACTACAATAATGATAATAATAATAACAACAGTAATAATAAGAATAATAATATACTGCATTTACAGTTATTTTTTCATAAGCTCATAGTTCTTTACAGTGATGGGGAGGAGGGAGACCTCATGTCAAACCCTGCCAATGTGCAGCTTCCAGCTGGGGTGCTCACAGCTGCCATTTTGTGCCACAGTATTCACCACACATCAGTTTAGGTGTAGAGAGGAGGGATTACTGAGGCAATTAAAGTGGAGAATGAGAGGTGGCAGGGTGACGGAGGCAGATTGTACATTTTGTCTGGAATCTTTGTCATAATGCAATGTGATCTTTAGTGATCATAGTTAGCCGTGGTCAGTCATGTCTCATCTGAAATACAGCATCTCCTACAGCACAGCATTCCAATCACTGCATTGGGGCACTGCCCCCTACTGGCTACTTCCAGCGATAACTTTGTTGTTTTATAATAATAATAATAATAATAATAATAATAATAATAATAATAATAACTTTTATTTGATTGGCGCCTTTCTGGACACTCAAGGTCACCTTACATTAAAAGTACATATATGTATAATTAAAATAGATCAGGAAAATTAAAACAATTGGATGAGACAGACACAATATAGACATAGACATCAAAAGGAATAACATAACAGCATAGACATACAATAATAATCACAATCCTAATAAAAGTGAGACATAATAGGGACAATATGGGGGAACCAGAGTGTTATATGTTATAAGCCAGAGTGAAGAGGTGTGTTTTGAGCTGTTTTTAAGGAGGGTAGTGTATCTGCATGTTTGATGTGAGTGGGGAGGGAGGTCCAGAGAATGGGAGCAGCAGCGCTGAAGGCTCGAGCACCAACAGTAGTGAGTCGGGTGGGAGGTATGGCGAGTAGACCAGCAGATGAGGAGCGTAAAGTGTAGGTTGGGGTGTAGTCCTGAAGGAGGTCAGAAAGGTAGGGGGGTGTGAGGCTGTGTAAGGCTTTGTAAGTCAACAGGAGGATTTTGAATTTAATGCGGTAGTGGACTGGTAGCCAGTGTAGCTGAATGAGGGTGGGTGTAATGCAGTAATGGGCTGGTAGCCAGTGTAGCTGAATGAGGGTGGGTGTAATGCAGTAGTGGGCTGGTAGTCAGTGTAGCTGAATGAGGGTGGGTGTAATGCGGTAGTGGACTGGTAGTCAGTGTAGCTGAATGAGGGTGGGTGTAATGCAGTAGTGGGCTGGTAGCTAGTGTAGCTGAATGAGGGTGGGTGTAATGCGGTAGTGGACTGGTAGTCAGTGTAGCTGAATGAGGGTGGGTGTAATGCGGTAGTGGGCTGGTAGCTAGTGTAGCTGAATGAGGGTGGGTGTAATGCAGTAATGGGCTGGTAGCCAGTGTAGCTGAATGAGGGTGGGTGTAATGCAGTAATGGGCTGGTAGCCAGTGTAGCTGAATGAGGGTGGGTGTAATGCGGTAGTGGGCTGGTAGCCAGTGTAGCTGAATGAGGGTGGGTGTAATGCAGTAGTGGGCTGGTAGCCAGTGTAGCTGAATGAGGGTGGGTGTAATGCGGTAGTGGGCTGGTAGCCAGTGTAGCTGAATGAGGGTGGGTGTAATGCAGTAGTGAGCTGGTAGCCAGTGTAGCTGAATGAGGGTGGGTGTAATGCGGTAGTGGGCTGGTAGCCAGTGTAGCTGAATGAGGGTGGGTGTAATGCAGTAATGGGCTGGTAGCCAGTGTAGCTGAATGAGGGTGGGTGTAATGCAGTAGTGGGCTGGTAGTCAGTGTAGCTGAATGAGGGTGGGTGTAATGCAGTAATGGGCTGGTAGCCAGTGTAGCTGAATGAGGGTGGGTGTAATGCAGTAGTGGGCTGGTAGCCAGTGTAGCTGAATGAGGGTGGGTGTAATGCAGTAGTGAGCTGGTAGCCAGTGTAGCTGAATGAGGGTGGGTGTAATGCGGTAGTGGGCTGGTAGCCAGTGTAGCTGAATGAGGGTGGGTGTAATGCAGTAATGGGCTGGTAGCCAGTGTAGCTGAATGAGGGTGGGTGTAATGCAGTAGTGGGCTGGTAGACAGTGTAGCTGAATGAGGGTGGGTGTAATGCAGTAATGGGCTGGTAGCCAGTGTAGCTGAATGAGGGTGGGTGTAATGCAGTAGTGGGCTGGTAGCCAGTGTAGCTGAATGAGGGTGGGTGTAATGCAGTAATGGGCTGGTAGCCAGTGTAGCTGAATGAGGGTGGGTGTAATGCGGTAGTGGACTGGTAGCCAGTGTAGCTGAATGAGGGTGGGTGTAATGCGGTAGTGGGCTGGTAGCCAGTGTAGCTGAATGAGGGTGGGTGTAATGCAGTAATGGGCTGGTAGCCAGTATAGCTGAATGAGGGTGGGTGTAATGCAGTAGTGGACTGGTAGCCAGTGTAGCTGAATGAGGGTGGGTGTAATGCAGTAGTGGGCTGGTAGCCAGTGTAGCTGAATGAGGGTGGGTGTAATGCAGTAATGGGCTGGTAGCCAGTGTAGCTGAATGAGGGTGGGTGTAATGCAGTAATGGGCTGGTAGCCAGTGTAGCTGAATGAGGGTGGGTGTAATGCAGTAGTGGGCTGGTAGTCAGTGTAGCTGAATGAGGGTGGGTGTAATGCAGTAGTGGACTGGTAGCCAGTGTAGCTGAATGAGGGTGGGTGTAATGCAGTAATGGGCTGGTAGCCAGTGTAGCTGAATGAGGGTGGGTGTAATGCAGTAGTGGGCTGGTAGCCAGTGTAGCTGAATGAGGGTGGGTGTAATGCAGTAATGGGCTGGTAGCCAGTGTAGCTGAATGAGGGTGGGTGTAATGCGGTAGTGGGCTGGTAACCAGTGTAGCTGAATGAGGGTGGGTGTAATGCAGTAGTGGGCTGGTAGCCAGTGTAGCTGAATGAGGGTGGGTGTAATGCAGTAATGGGCTGGTAGCCAGTGTAGCTGAATGAGGGTGGGTGTAATGCAGTAATGGGCTGGTAGCCAGTGTAGCTGAATGAGGGTGGGTGTAATGCAGTAATGGGCTGGTAGCTAGTGTAGCTGAATGAGGGTGGGTGTAATGCAGTAGTGGGCTGGTAGCCAGTGTAGCTGAATGAGGGTGGGTGTAATGCGGTAGTGGGCTGGTAGCCAGTGTAGCTGAATGAGGGTGGGTGTAATGCGGTAGTGGGCTGGTAGCCAGTGTAGCTGAATGAGGGTGGGTGTAATGCAGTAGTGGGCTGGTAGCCAGTGTAGCTGAATGAGGGTGGGTGTAATGCGGTAGTGGGCTGGTAGCCAGTGTAGCTGAATGAGGGTGGGTGTAATGCAGTAATGGGCTGGTAGCCAGTGTAGCTGAATGAGGGTGGGTGTAATGCAGTAGTGGGCTGGTAGCCAGTGTAGCTGAATGAGGGTGGGTGTAATGCGGTAGTGGGCTGGTAGCCAGTGTAGCTGAATGAGGGTGGGTGTAATGCAGTAGTGGGCTGGTAGCCAGTGTAGCTGAATGAGGGTGGGTGTAATGCAGTAATGGGCTGGTAGCCAGTGTAGCTGAATGAGGGTGGGTGTAATGCAGTAGTGGGCTGGTAGTCAGTGTAGCTGAATGAGGGTGGGTGTAATGCAGTAATGGACTGGTAGCCAGTGTAGCTGAATGAGGGTGGGTGTAATGCGGTAGTGGGCTGGTAGCCAGTGTAGCTGAATGAGGGTGGGTGTAATGCGGTAGTGGGCTGGTAGCCAGTGTAGCTGAATGAGGGTGGGTGTAATGCGGTAGTGGGCTGGTAGCCAGTGTAGCTGAATGAGGGTGGGTGTAATGCAGTAATGGGTTGGTAGTCAGTGTAGCTGAATGAGGGTGGGTGTAATGCGGTAGTGGGCTGGTAGCCAGTGTAGCTGAATGAGGGTGGGTGTAATGCAGTAGTGGGCTGGTAGCCAGTGTAGCTGAATGAGGGTGGGTGTAATGCAGTAGTGGGCTGGTAGCCAGTGTAGCTGAATGAGGGTGGGTGTAATTCAGTAGTGGGCTGGTAGCCAGTGTAGCTGAATGAGGGTGGGTGTAATGCGGTAGTGGGCTGGTAGCCAGTGTAGCTGAATGAGGGTGGGTGTAATGCAGTAGTGGGCTGGTAGCCAGTGTAGCTGAATGAGGGTGGGTGTAATGCAGTAGTGGACTGGTAGCCAGTGTAGCTGAATGAGGGTGGGTGTAATGCGGTAGTGGGCTGGTAGCCAGTGTAGCTGAATGAGGGTGGGTGTAATGCGGTAGTGGGCTGGTAGCCAGTGTAGCTGAATGAGGGTGGGTGTAATGCAGTAGTGGGCTGGTAGTCAGTGTAGCTGAATGAGGGTGGGTGTAATGCAGTAATGGGCTGGTAGCTAGTGTAGCTGAATGAGGGTGGGTGTAATGCAGTAATGGGCTGGTAGCCAGTGTAGCTGAATGAGGGTGGGTGTAATGCAGTAGTGGGCTGGTAGCCAGTGTAGCTGAATGAGGGTGGGTGTAATGCGGTAGTGGGCTGGTAGTCAGTGTAGCTGAATGAGGGTGGGTGTAATGCAGTAGTGGGCTGGTAGCCAGTGTAGCTGAATGAGGGTGGGTGTAATGCAGTAATGGGCTGGTAGCCAGTGTAGCTGAATGAGGGTGGGTGTAATGCAGTAGTGGGCTGGTAGCCAGTGTAGCTGAATGAGGGTGGGTGTAATGCAGTAGTGGGCTGGTAGCCAGTGTAGCTGAATGAGGGTGGGTGTAATGCGGTAGTGGGCTGGTAGCCAGTGTAGCTGAATGAGGGTGGGTGTAATGCAGTAGTGGGCTGGTAGCCAGTGTAGCTGAATGAGGGTGGGTGTAATGCAGTAGTGGGCTGGTAGCCAGTGTAGCTGAATGAGGGTGGGTGTAATGCGGTAGTGGGCTGGTAGCCAGTGTAGCTGAATGAGGGTGGGTGTAATGCAGTAGTGGGCTGGTAGCCAGTGTAGCTGAATGAGGGTGGGTGTAATGCAGTAGTGGGCTGGTAGCCAGTGTAGCTGAATGAGGGTGGGTGTAATGCAGTAATGGGCTGGTAGCCAGTGTAGCTGAATGAGGGTGGGTGTAATGCAGTAGTGGGCTGGTAGCCAGTGTAGCTGAATGAGGGTGGGTGTAATGCAGTAGTGGGCTGGTAGCCAGTGTAGCTGAATGAGGGTGGGTGTAATACGGTAGTGGGCTGGTAGCCAGTGTAGCTGAATGAGGGTGGGTGTAATGCAGTAATGGGCTGGTAGCCAGTGTAGCTGAATGAGGGTGGGTGTAATGCAGTAATGGGCTGGTAGCCAGTGTAGCTGAATGAGGGTGGGTGTAATGCAGTAGTGGGCTGGTAGCCAGTGTAGCTGAATGAGGGTGGGTGTAATGCAGTAATGGGCTGGTAGCCAGTGTAGCTGAATGAGGGTGGGTGTAATGCAGTAGTGGGCTGGTAGCCAGTGTAGCTGAATGAGGGTGGGTGTAATGCAGTAGTGGGCTGGTAGCCAGTGTAGCTGAATGAGGGTGGGTGTAATGCAGTAATGGGCTGGTAGCCAGTGTAGCTGAATGAGGGTGGGTGTAATGCAGTAGTGGGCTGGTAGCCAGTGTAGCTGAATGAGGGTGGGTGTAATGCAGTAATGGGCTGGTAGCCAGTGTAGCTGAATGAGGGTGGGTGTAATGCAGTAGTGGGCTGGTAGTCAGTGTAACTGAATGAGGGTGGGTGTAATGCAGTAATGGGCTGGTAGCCAGTGTAGCTGAATGAGGGTGGGTGTAATGCAGTAGTGGGCTGGTAGCCAGTGTAGCTGAATGAGGGTGGGTGTAATGCAGTAGTGGGCTGGTAGCCAGTGTAGCTGAATGAGGGTGGGTGTAATGCAGTAATGGGCTGGTAGTCAGTGTAGCTGAATGAGGGTGGGTGTAATGCAGTAATGGGCTGGTAGCCAGTGTAGCTGAATGAGGGTGGGTGTAATGCAGTAGTGGGCTGGTAGCTAGTGTAGCTGAATGAGGGTGGGTGTAATGCAGTAGTGGGCTGGTAGCCAGTGTAGCTGAATGAGGGTGGGTGTAATGCAGTAGTGGGCTGGTAGCCAGTGTAGCTGAATGAGGGTGGGTGTAATGCAGTAGTGGGCTGGTAGCCAGTGTAGCTGAATGAGGGTGGGTGTAATGCAGTAGTGGGCTGGTAGTCAGTGTAGCTGAATGAGGGTGGGTGTAATGCGGTAGTGGGCTGGTAGCCAGTGTAGCTGAATGAGGGTGGGTGTAATGCGGTAGTGGGCTGGTAGCCAGTGTAGCTGAATGAGGGTGGGTGTAATGCAGTAATGGGCTGGTAGCCAGTGTAGCTGAATGAGGGTGGGTGTAATGCAGTAGTGGGCTGGTAGCTAGTGTAGCTGAATGAGGGTGGGTGTAATGCGGTAGTGGGCTGGTAGCCAGTGTAGCTGAATGAGGGTGGGTGTAATGCAGTAGTGGGCTGGTAGCCAGTGTAGCTGAATGAGGGTGGGTGTAATGCAGTAATGGGCTGGTAGCCAGTGTAGCTGAATGAGGGTGGGTGTAATGCAGTAATGGGCTGGTAGCCAGTGTAGCTGAATGAGGGTGGGTGTAATGCAGTAGTGGGCTGGTAGCCAGTGTAGCTGAATGAGGGTGGGTGTAATGCGGTAGTGGGCTGGTAGTCAGTGTAGCTGAATGAGGGTGGGTGTAATGCAGTAGTGGGCTGGTAGCCAGTGTAGCTGAATGAGGGTGGGTGTAATGCAGTAATGGGCTGGTAGCCAGTGTAGCTGAATGAGGGTGGGTGTAATGCAGTAGTGGGCTGGTAGCCAGTGTAGCTGAATGAGGGTGGGTGTAATGCAGTAGTGGGCTGGTAGCCAGTGTAGCTGAATGAGGGTGGGTGTAATGCAGTAATGGGCTGGTAGCCAGTGTAGCTGAATGAGGGTGGGTGTAATGCAGTAGTGGGCTGGTAGCCAGTGTAGCTGAATGAGGGTGGGTGTAATGCAGTAGTGGGCTGGTAGCCAGTGTAGCTGAATGAGGGTGGGTGTAATGCAGTAATGGGCTGGTAGCCAGTGTAGCTGAATGAGGGTGGGTGTAATGCAGTAGTGGGCTGGTAGCCAGTGTAGCTGAATGAGGGTGGGTGTAATGCAGTAATGGGCTGGTAGCCAGTGTAGCTGAATGAGGGTGGGTGTAATGCAGTAGTGGGCTGGTAGTCAGTGTAGCTGAATGAGGGTGGGTGTAATGCAGTAATGGGCTGGTAGCCAGTGTAGCTGAATGAGGGTGGGTGTAATGCAGTAGTGGGCTGGTAGCCAGTGTAGCTGAATGAGGGTGGGTGTAATGCAGTAGTGGGCTGGTAGCCAGTGTAGCTGAATGAGGGTGGGTGTAATGCAGTAGTGGGCTGGTAGTCAGTGTAGCTGAATGAGGGTGGGTGTAATGCGGTAGTGGGCTGGTAGCCAGTGTAGCTGAATGAGGGTGGGTGTAATGCAGTAGTGGGCTGGTAGCCAGTGTAGCTGAATGAGGGTGGGTGTAATGCGGTAGTGGGCTGGTAGTCAGTGTAGCTGAATGAGGGTGGGTGTAATGCAGTAATGGGCTGGTAGCCAGTGTAGCTGAATGAGGGTGGGTGTAATGCAGTAGTGAGCTGGTAGCTAGTGTAGCTGAATGAGGGTGGGTGTAATGCAGTAATGGGCTGGTAGCTAGTGTAGCTGAATGAGGGTGGGTGTAATGCAGTAGTGGGCTGGTAGCCAGTGTAGCTGAATGAGGGTGGGTGTAATGCAGTAGTGGGCTGGTAGCCAGTGTAGCTGAATGAGGGTGGGTGTAATGCAGTAGTGGGCTGGTAGCCAGTGTAGCTGAATGAGGGTGGGTGTAATGCAGTAGTGGGCTGGTAGCCAGTGTAGCTGAATGAGGGTGGGTGTAATGCGGTAGTGGGCTGGTAGCCAGTGTAGCTGAATGAGGGTGGGTGTAATGCAGTAATGGGCTGGTAGTCAGTGTAGCTGAATGAGGGTGGGTGTAATGCAGTAATGGGCTGGTAGCCAGTGTAGCTGAATGAGGGTGGGTGTAATGTGGTAGTGGGCTGGTAGCCAGTGTAGCTGAATGAGGGTGGGTGTAATGCAGTAGTGGGCTGGTAGCCAGTGTAGCTGAATGAGGGTGGGTGTAATGCGGTAGTGGGCTGGTAGCCAGTGTAGCTGAATGAGGGTGGGTGTAATGCAGTAGTGGGCTGGTAGCCAGTGTAGCTGAATGAGGGTGGGTGTAATGCAGTAATGGGCTGGTAGCCAGTGTAGCTGAATGAGGGTGGGTGTAATGCGGTAGTGGACTGGTAGCCAGTGTAGCTGAATGAGGGTGGGTGTAATGCGGTAGTGGGCTGGTAGCCAGTGTAGCTGAATGAGGGTGGGTGTAATGCGGTAGTGGGCTGGTAGCCAGTGTAGCTGAATGAGGGTGGGTGTAATGCAGTAGTGGGCTGGTAGCCAGTGTAGCTGAATGAGGGTGGGTGTAATGCGGTAGTGGGCTGGTAGCCAGTGTAGCTGAATGAGGGTGGGTGTAATGCAGTAATGGGCTGGTAGCCAGTGTAGCTGAATGAGGGTGGGTGTAATGCGGTAGTGGGCTGGTAGCCAGAGTAGCTGAATGAGGGTGGGTGTAATGCGGTAGTGGGCTGGTAGCCAGAGTAGCTGAATGAGGGTGGGTGTAATGCAGTAGTGGGCTGGTAGCCAGTGTAGCTGAATGAGGGTGGGTGTAATGCAGTAGTGGGCTGGTAGCCAGTGTAGCTGAATGAGGGTGGGTGTAATGCAGTAATGGGCTGGTAGCCAGTGCAGCTGAATGAGGGTGGGTGTAATGCAGTAGTGGGCTGGTAGCCAGTGTAGCTGAATGAGGGTGGGTGTAATGCAGTAGTGGGCTGGTAGCCAGTGTAGCTGAATGAGGGTGGGTGTAATGCAGTAATGGGCTGGTAGCCAGTGTAGCTGAATGAGGGTGGGTGTAATGCAGTAGTGGGCTGGTAGCCAGTGTAGCTGAATGAGGGTGGGTGTAATGCGGTAGTGGGCTGGTAGACAGTGTAGCTGAATGAGGGTGGGTGTAATGCAGTAGTGGGCTGGTAGCCAGTGTAGCTGAATGAGGGTGGGTGTAATGCAGTAATGGGCTGGTAGCCAGTGTAGCTGAATGAGGGTGGGTGTAATGCAGTAGTGGGCTGGTAGCCAGTGTAGCTGAATGAGGGTGGGTGTAATGCAGTAGTGGGCTGGTAGCCAGTGTAGCTGAATGAGGGTGGGTGTAATGCAGTAATGGGCTGGTAGCCAGTGTAGCTGAATGAGGGTGGGTGTAATGCGGTAGTGGACTGGTAGCCAGTGTAGCTGAATGAGGGTGGGTGTAATGCAGTAGTGGGCTGGTAGCCAGTGTAGCTGAATGAGGGTGGGTGTAATGCAGTAGTGGGCTGGTAGCCAGTGTAGCTGAATGAGGGTGGGTGTAATGCGGTAGTGGGCTGGTAGCCAGTGTAGCTGAATGAGGGTGGGTGTAATGCAGTAGTGGGCTGGTAGCCAGTGTAGCTGAATGAGGGTGGGTGTAATGCGGTAGTGGACTGGTAGCCAGTGTAGCTGAATGAGGGTGGGTGTAATGCGGTAGTGGGCTGGTAGCCAGTGTAGCTGAATGAGGGTGGGTGTAATGCAGTAATGGGCTGGTAGCCAGTGTAGCTGAATGAGGGTGGGTGTAATGCAGTAATGGGCTGGTAGCCAGTGTAGCTGAATGAGGGTGGGTGTAATGCAGTAGTGAGCTGGTAGCCAGTGTAGCTGAATGAGGGTGGGTGTAATGCGGTAGTGGACTGGTAGCCAGTGTAGCTGAATGAGGGGGGGTGTAATGCAGTAGTGGGCTGGTAGCCAGTGTAGCTGAATGAGGGTGGGTGTAATGCAGTAGTGAGCTGGTAGCCAGTGTAGCTGAATGAGGGTGGGTGTAATGCGGTAGTGGACTGGTAGCCAGTGTAGCTGAATGAGGGTGGGTGTAATGCAGTAATGGGCTGGTAGCCAGTGTAGCTGAATGAGGGTGGGTGTAATGCGGTAGTGGACTGGTAGCCAGTGTAGCTGAATGAGGGTGGGTGTAATGCGGTAGTGGGCTGGTAGCCAGTGTAGCTGAATGAGGGTGGGTGTAATGCAGTAGTGGGCTGGTAGCCAGTGTAGCTGAATGAGGGTGGGTGTAATGCAGTAATGGGCTGGTAGCCAGTGTAGCTGAATGAGGGTGGGTGTAATGCAGTAGTGGGCTGGTAGCCAGTGTAGCTGAATGAGGGTGGGTGTAATGCAGTAGTGGGCTGGTAGCCAGTGTAGCTGAATGAGGGTGGGTGTAATGCAGTAGTGGGTTGGTAGCCAGTGTAGCTGAATGAGGGTGGGTGTAATGCGGTAGAGGGCTGGTAGCCAGTGTAGCTGAATGAGGGTGGGTGTAATGCAGTAATGGGCTGGTATCCAGTGTAGCTGAATGAGGGTGGGTGTAATGCGGTAGTGGGCTGGTAGTCAGTGTAGCTGAATGAGGGTGGGTGTAATGCAGTAGTGGGCTGGTAGCCAGTGTAGCTGAATGAGGGTGGGTGTAATGCAGTAGTGGGCTGGTAGCCAGTGTAGCTGAATGAGGGTGGGTGTAATGCAGTAATGGGCTGGTAGCCAGTGTAGCTGAATGAGGGTGGGTGTAATGCGGTAGTGGACTGGTAGTCAGTGTAGCTGAATGAGGCTGGGTGTAATGCAGTAGTGGGCTGGTAGCTAGTGTAGCTGAATGAGGGTGGGTGTAATGCAGTAGTGGGCTGGTAGCCAGTGTAGCTGAATGAGGGTGGGTGTAATGCAGTAATGGGCTGGTAGCCAGTGTAGCTGAATGAGGGTGGGTGTAATGCAGTAGTGGGCTGGTAGCCAGTGTAGCTGAATGAGGGTGGGTGTAATGCAGTAATGGGCTGGTAGCCAGTGTAGCTGAATGAGGGTGGGTGTAATGCAGTAATGGGCTGGTAGCCAGTGTAGCTGAATGAGGGTGGGTGTAATGCGGTAGTGGGCTGGTAGCCAGTGTAGCTGAATGAGGGTGGGTGTAATGCAGTAATGGGCTGGTAGCCAGTGTAGCTGAATGAGGGTGGGTGTAATGCGGTAGTGGGCTGGTAACCAGTGTAGCTGAATGAGGGTGGGTGTAATGCAGTAATGGGCTGGTAGCCAGTGTAGCTGAATGAGGGTGGGTGTAATGCAGTAGTGGGCTGGTAGCCAGTGTAGCTGAATGAGGGTGGGTGTAATGCAGTAGTGGGCTGGTAGCCAGTGTAGCTGAATGAGGGTGGGTGTAATGCGGTAGTGGGCTGGTAGCCAGTGTAGCTGAATGAGGGTGGGTGTAATGCGGTAGTGGGCTGGTAGCCAGTGTAGCTGAATGAGGGTGGGTGTAATGCGGTAGTGGGCTGGTAGCCAGTGTAGCTGAATGAGGGTGGGTGTAATGCAGTAATGGGCTGGTAGCCAGTGTAGCTGAATGAGGGTGGGTGTAATGCAGTAGTGGGCTGGTAGCCAGTGTAGCTGAATGAGGGTGGGTGTAATGTGGTAGTGGGCTGGTAGTCAGTGTAGCTGAATGAGGGTGGGTGTAATGCGGTAGTGGACTGGTAGCCAGTGTAGCTGAATGAGGGTGGGTGTAATGCAGTAGTGAGCTGGTAGCCAGTGTAGCTGAATGAGGGTGGGTGTAATGCAGTAGTGGGCTGGTAGCCAGTGTAGCTGAATGAGGGTGGGTGTAATGTGGTAGTGGACTGGTAGCCAGTGTAGCTGAATGAGGGTGGGTGTAATGCAGTAGTGGGCTGGTAGCCAGTGTAGCTGAATGAGGGTGGGTGTAATGCGGTAGTGGACTGGTAGCCAGTGTAGCTGAATGAGGGTGGGTGTAATGCAGTAATGGGCTGGTAGCCAGTGTAGCTGAATGAGGGTGGGTGTAATGCGGTAGTGGGCTGGTAGCCAGTGTAGCTGAATGAGGGTGGGTGTAATGCAGTAGTGGGCTGGTAGCCAGTGTAGCTGAATGAGGGTGGGTGTAATGCAGTAATGGGCTGGTAGCCAGTGTAGCTGAATGAGGGTGGGTGTAATGCGGTAGTGGGCTGGTAGCCAGTGTAGCTGAATGAGGGTGGGTGTAATGCGGTAGTGGACTGGTAGCCAGTGTAGCTGAATGAGGGTGGGTGTAATGCAGTAATGGGCTGGTAGCCAGTGTAGCTGAATGAGGGTGGGTGTAATGCAGTAGTGGGCTGGTAGCCAGTGTAGCTGAATGAGGGTGGGTGTAATGCGGTAGTGGGCTGGTAGCCAGTGTAGCTGAATGAGGGTGGGTGTAATGCAGTAGTGGGTTGGTAGCCAGTGTAGCTGAATGAGGGTGGGTGTAATGCGGTAGTGGACTGGTAGCCAGTGTAGCTGAATGAGGGTGGGTGTAATGCAGTAGTGGGTTGGTAGCCAGTGTAGCTGAATGAGGGTGGGTGTAATGCGGTAGTGGGCTGGTAGCCAGTGTAGCTGAATGAGGGTGGGTGTAATGCAGTAGTGGGCTGGTAGCCAGTGTAGCTGAATGAGGGTGGGTGTAATGCAGTAGTGGGCTGGTAGTCAGTGTAGCTGAATGAGGGTGGGTGTAATGCAGTAATGGGCTGGTAGCCAGTGTAGCTGAATGAGGGTGGGTGTAATGCAGTAGTGGGCTGGTAGCCAGTGTAGCTGAATGAGGGTGGGTGTAATGCAGTAGTGGGCTGGTAGCCAGTGTAGCTGAATGAGGGTGGGTGTAATGCAGTAGTGGGCTGGTAGCCAGTGTAGCTGAATGAGGGTGGGTGTAATGCAGTAGTGGGCTGGTAGCCAGTGTAGCTGAATGAGGGTGTAACGTAGTCAGAGGGTTTAGTATATGTGAGGATTCGTGCAGCAGTTTTGGATAATTTTAAGTTTATTTATAAGTTTGAAGGGGAGTCCTGAGAGTATACCATTGCAATAGTCTAGTCGGGAAGTGACGAATGCGTGGATCAAAGTTTCAGCACTGGAGTGAGAAAGTGAGGGACGGAGTCGGGAGATGTTGCGGTAGTGAAAGAATGCAGTGTGTGAAATATCCTTGATGTGCGGTGCGAAGGACAGGGTATTATCCACAATAACCCTAAGACTTTTGACTTGGGGTGACAGGGGGATAAGGTGGTCATCAATAAATGTTTTAAATGTGGGTGCTTTTGACAGCAGGGTGGATTTTGTACCTATGAGCATAACTTCAGTTTTGTTGGTGTTTGAGTTTCAGGAAGTTGGGAGCCATCCAGGCCTTGATGTCAAGGAGGCAGCTGGTGAGGGAGGAGGGGGGCAGAGGGGCATTGGGTTTGGATGATATGTAGAGTTGTGTATCGTCAGCGTAACAGTGGAAATTAATGTTATGATGCCGCATGATTCGGCCAAGGGGAAGGAGATAAATATAGAATATGAGTGGGCCCAGCACTGACCCCTGAGGTCAGTGAGTTTTCCCATTGGGAGTCACCCATCCAAGTACTAACCAAATGAGTGTATACCTGCATAACTTGAAAACAATCCAGGTACATGATGGATTTATATAATTTTAAATCACAGTACTAAATAGGCCTAGTAGTTACAATTTTAAATTACTATATAAATCTATAAGCAGTAAAAAGTCTTTGTTTTGGTGTTGAATCAATAGCCACCAGATAAAGAAGTATACAACTAAAGGTATCCATTTGGATGCTGGTTAATAACACACTGTCCAGGCCAAGTCTATATTTGTAAAACAAGTCCCTGTTATCACATTTGTATTATAAATGATCTCATCTGTGGACTGGCCATCTGAATGAAATATTAATTTTGTATGTTTATCTTTGTCCTTCCGAAAATAAATGATAGATGTTGTTACTAGGCGACAGCAGCCACAAATATTTGTTCTGAATAAAGGATTCAAAATACCAATAATAATGCATTATTTTAACTGGGGATCCACAATGCTTCATGTTACCTGGACAGAATTCACTAACATTGGGTAACACTAACCTTCAGGAGTAGTTGGTGTAAGTGCAGCGTGATTAGGACACATATTTTATTCATATTTTATTGCTAGTAAATCATGATTATCTTGTTTTACTTATCTAAATTTCAGGATCATTTTGCATTTCATTGTTTCACCCTGAATGGCCAGTGACATAAATAACCAGGGCTTGGAACAGATATGCGTCATTAAATTAAGCTTCTCTAATTAAAGGAATTCTGATGGTCTCTGATCTTCCACTGCACGCCTCAAACCTGTTACTTTGCTACCAGGTATTTCACATCACATCACTGCTATTGCCTGCATTCTAATGGATTTTACATTTTTTCAGTACAAAATATTCACGGCTTAAATGATTCCCAGGCATTGTGTTCTGGAAAAGGTACAGTTTGTGGATACAGTTCATAAAATGCAATAAAAAAGAGTGATATGGTTGTTCCTTTATTTCGCTTAACTACCATTGGGTGGTGATTTCAGCTTTAACACAAATTTAAATTTTTTTATAATTACTTGTGTAAATGGGGCAGTAACATTTAATTATCATCTTTAATGTTGACCCATAGCTTTGACCTTTAATTTATAATTTGATTATGCATTATTTTTCATGAATCTTAGTGACCACCTAAGTCAGTATACTGTATTCCAAATAAGAAAAAAATATAATCAGTATGCTTGTTTAAATTCAGCATCATGAATAAAATATGCAAAAAAGAAATCTATCTCCAGGAAAAGCAGAAGAAAGGTTATGGTACAGGCTTTTCTTCAACAGGCTGGATTTATTCTGGAAGAGACAAAGCCATATTTATTGTTTCCTATTTGATGGTACTGACAGTAAACCAAATTTTATTATTTTGCCAAAATCCCCATACAGTTCGTACACTGCCAATGTTATGTGCTTGTGTGTTCCCAAAATCATGAAGAGAGTTGTTTTCCATTTTCTTCTGTTATAACTGATCGCAAAACACTTCATGACAACCATTATTAATATTTAAACTTTTGCAAAAAATATCAAAGTGTTAGAAATAGAAACTGAATATGTCTTGATAAAATAGAGCCCCCGCCCCCGCCCCCCCCCTAAAAGCCTGTGGCACTTAGTTGAGTAATTAAAAAGTTAGAAAAATCTATTAATACATTTTCAATTAAAATCTACATTTCTAATATTGCGGAGACCTTTCTTTTGACATTTCTACCACAATTAAATTGTTTGCCAAAAGCCATCTTCAGTGAAGTGCAGGGCCTCTAATATTTATCTAGTGTGATGCCTGTATGCGCTATGAGGGCCAAGTCTGCATGCTTTCATATTTTTCATTCATTCATTTTATTTATTGAAGGAAATAAAAAGAAGAAGAAGAAGAAGAAGAAGAAGAAGAAGAAGAAGAAGAAGAAGAAGAAGAAGAAGAAGAAGACTGGGTGTGTTGCTACAGAGCCAGAAATGTTGAAATGAAGAAAACTAAACATTTCAGAAAGGACCAAAATGGGTCAGAACACATATGGAGAAGTACTGCTTTTCCAGGCTTCTTCTGGACTGTTTCTATGGTAACATACTGCACAAACTCTTTTGCTAAGCGCATCTGCTGCTCCTAATATGCGCCCAACATGGAGACATGTGCTGGAAATTTGTGCCGCATCAGACCTGTAATGTGAGTAATTGCCATGCTCACATTTCCACATTGCTCAGCGTAAATAACCTTTTTCATTGCAGGTATTTAAATAGCAATGTATGCATTTGAAAAAGGAGGATTATCCTTATCTTGACTGTGCCTTATTGCTTACAAACCAAAAGGCAAGTTTGTGCAACAGTATCTCGTCAAATTTCAGTTATGTATGCAATAAAACAAAAAGCAAGATGTCACAATTTAGCATCGTTCTCTTGGATCGGCATTAACCAGAGTAATCTGTGGTATTATAGTGTTATTATCAGTGTGAGACAGACTAATCTCCTCCTGTGTCAAACCTGACACTGCGACGCAGCCCAGTCAAGTCCCAACACCCCTGTAGGCATCTTGCTTATTCTCTACTGAATGGATTAACTCAGTTATACCTGATATTAATATTCATATTTCCCTTTTATACTATACTAGGTCTGCATACCTGCTGAATGGTAATAACAATAAGAATCCTATCTGCTATTTTACATGATTGTCTTTGCAATAATGCCATGAGTAAATATTACAAACTAAAATCATCATGAGTAAATATTACAAACTAATCATCATGAGTATTTACAAACTAAAATCATCATGTGTTGTGCTGCTCATAGTCAGTCCCAATTAGGGATTCACATTTTCCTGAAAATGTGCCAATTTTCAATCCCGGTCATTTGTATATCTCTGCAGGGGAATTCTGGGCTTTCCAAATGAACCAGAAGTATTTTTTTATTACATGGAATATGAAATTTACTAGAAATGACCAGGTAGCACATCCCCAATGGATTTAATGTATATTTAAATAAAGTTTAAATAATGTTATTTTTCTTGTAGAGCTTATTTTGATATTGTTTATTTAAGACAAATCAGACAAAAATACTTAAAGGCTGCCAAGCATGGCTGAAACATTTGTGCCTATAACTAATGCCTAATACAGGTACATTTATAGAAATGGTCATACACTCTCAGAAAAAAACAGTTCAAAAAACTAAGTATCTAAAAACGGTTGGCACTGGGGTGGTACCCTATAGGTACATAAAAGTGTACCCCTAGCCAGCAATACATAATTCAGTTGTACCGTTTTTTTGCTTGAAAAAGAACATATTAATACCCAAACAGAACATTACTGTAGGGTAGATCTGGGAAATTTGTTCCTTAAAGAAGAAGATTTCTGAGAGTGTAGTTGTAAAAATTAATATGTTTAACAATTTATATATCCTTTATCACTATTCCTGGTTTTGTGCCATATGTTTAAAGCATGCTGTTATTTCTCATGTATGCATCATGTTAAGTTCACGCTAATTTACATGTATGCATCATGTGAAGCTCACGCTAATTTGTTGTTCATGTATTTGTGATGGTTGGTCTATATAGAAATAAAATGGAGGATAAGACATGCTTGTGTTTCTAGTTATGAAACATGATATGTTTGATTAATGATTGCACTACATGTATAAACTAGACAGTACAACATACATGAAGCATTACAGGCATGGACCTATCAAACATTATTACTGTGCATTTTTAATCTGTCATTTTTTCAAAGGTATTTGACAAGTTTGCGGTACACTCAGTGTGAAGATTCTTCTTTATAGCCATATTTTTATAGTTAAAAATGTCTAATTTTATCTTGTTATGATGAACAACCGGTCATAATGGCATTTAACATTCAGGCAGAATTGTCAGAACATCAACATGTCAAAGTGAAATGCATGTAAGGCATGTGTACACATCTTAATTGCTTGATATTTTCCCAGAATCCTGTCTGTGCATCTATAAGCATATCACATATCTATAAGCATAAAGCACTGACAGTATTATTTTTTAACTAATTGCCTTCAGTTTTTTGGCACTTCCATTTATATGCCACAGCCGTTGCCATTACAGCAAGCACACAAAATCCAGCATGCACACAAAATCCAGCGGAAAACATGTGAGGAGGTTACTGTGTGGTGATTGGTTAGAGGAGACTCAATTTGGTTCACTTTGCCCATAAACTTTGAGATCAATACCAAAAGAGTATTAGAATACTTGCTCATCACAATTTAATGGTCACTAAAAGACCAGTAAAAGTGTTAAGTTTGTTTATCCAAGTTTGAGAAAATGGATAGTGCTTAGATTGGCTCTGGGACTAATCCCAAATCACTGCATGCAAGTCATCATACTATCACACATTATAACTGTTAAACCAGCAGTTATAAAAATGTTGAAATAGCTGAAAACACAAATTTTATTGGTTTAATATTTAACCACGTTCTTTGGCACTTTTGGCATTTTCCGTTTGTTTTGCTTTTCAGTTAGTGATGTCATATACATTTCATTAACTCTCAAAAACCAACTGTCAAAAGGCAATAAAATAAAATAAAATGCACTGTAAGAAAATGCATTGTTACTTACAGTTACAACCTCAAAATTGCTCCAATTGTCTTTAATCTTGTACACCAAAACAAAGCGGCTCGCTCATTTGGGAATGGGTGTTCTCTTGCGAAATGTAACTCGTAACCAGAGGGCTGTGTTTGCAAACATTTTCATTGGTGGAATTAAAAGGGAGAGGAGAGAAATAAACAGAGCAGGGCGCTGAGCATCGTGGGTACGGCGCCATTCCTCACTCGCTAATGTTTTCAGAATAAGGCTGAAATATGTTGTGGGTGCGGGGGCAATGAGACCGTTGAGCGAATCTCATTAGCATTGTAATAGGCTGCAGGTTCATTTGCATTTCGCCTTGAGTGAAATCCCCCCCCCCCCTATGCTAGGAGGGGGAGGGCGAGGGGGTGGTGGTGGGGGAGGGAATTTGAGGGGTGGGGGGAAGGGGAATCCAAAACTTTGAAGCTCCTTATTCTTCTCCGTTATACGAGTTAGACACATTCTAATTGTCAGGCCGTTTTCAATTATTCTTTTTTTTTTTCACTTGAGAGACAAATGCAACTTCCATTTTCAGTTATTGTGGAAAAACATGTAATTAAATCAGCCACCAAATATATATATGTATATATACATATATATATATATATATATATATATATATATATATATATATATATATATATATATATATATATATATATATATATAATTAATGATGAATTTAATAAACGAATCACTGAGACTCATGTGCACATATGTCTGTGAAATGTTTATAGTGAACAGTATATATAGTTATATATAGTTTAAATGTTTAGTGATGTGGGATATTTATTTGAAAGGTTGTATACATGCAGTATCTGTCAGTACCTGCATATGCTGTGCTTCTATATCAGATGTAGAATATAAACCCAAGTGTGCCTCAATAACGATTTCCACTTCTTTTCATCATAATACAATAGTTAAAATATGCCTCATATTGAAACAGTACAACTCAAACTCAAATACAACAATTAAGCAATTATATTAATGGGTGCCCGTGCTGTTATCTATAAAAGGATGAGTAATTTATCATAGAATTATCATTTAATATGCATGAATAGCCTATGTCCTGAGTTTGGAAATACAGCTCAAGTAATTAGGCAGATAGATGTACCAACACTTGTATGATTATTGCAAAACGTATTCATAATTACTTGCACCCTAACCCTAACACAAATAGTTAAGTTTTATTTTCCTCATTGAACTAACAGAAGATGTCTTCTAACTGGTAAAATATAAGATATAATTTCTGAACATATTTAGCTAATTTTGAAGAAGGAAACCTTCAACCTTCAGAAGGAAACAAAGCAAAATTATTATTACTTTTCCAGTCATGAAATTCAGGTTTAAAACAAGACAAGAGTTAATCACTGTGGATTATGAGTAAAAGTATGCACATCATTTACCAGGAATGGAATTGTAACTATATTTTGCTATGCTCATTGGGGTCTGTAAACATAGGAAAGATGCATCAATGAACAAAACAGCTAAATTCTAATTGAGTACTACCATTTCTGTGGGTTGGTCAATGAACACAGACCATAATCCTCATTAAATGCAATCTTTAAGGAAGGTTGTTTAATATTGTAACTACAGCATGAAGTGGTGACTGCGTGAGGTCTGGCTATGGATTTCATTCTCGCTCTTGTCATCTTCATAATTTTCTTGGCAATTGTTTTAATTTGTGTTTGTTTATCATTAGCCAGTGTCTTGAAGTGACTTGAATAATGAATTCAGGTTTTCTGACCTTCCATACTCACTGCAATCATGTGTGTGTGTGTGTGTGTGTGTGTGTGTGTGTATGTGCGTGCCTGCGTGTATGTGTGCGTGTGTGTGTGTGTGTATGCGTGCCTGCATATGTGTGTGTGTGTGTATGTGTGTGTGTGTGTATGCGTGCCTGCATGTGTGTGTGTGTGTGAGAGAGAGAGAGAGAGAGAGAGAGAGAGAGAGATTCTATTTGACTGTCCTGGAATGAACTGCTGCTGGAATGAAGCCTGCTCCTTGCATTAATATTGCAGAGCTGATGTGCTGTGCAATCTTTTCATCACTTCAACAGGATAAATTTTTAGCATTGCTAAACAGAAAACCTTACATATACACTCTAACCTGCTTTATGGGTCAAATTTTATTTTGCATTTGCCTGAAAGAATCTTCTAGAGGAATGTGCCACAGCAAACTGGCTAGTATGGTTTATACTGTATGGTGTATACTGTATGCTGTATACTGTACGGTGTATACTGCATGCTGTATACTGTATGGTGTATGCTGCATGGTGACATCAAAAATATTTGAGCGTGTTGCTTGTGGAGTGAAAGAATGTTCTAGAGTAATGTGCTGTAAGTAATATTCTAGAGCAATGTGCTCACAAGCTGGAAATTAGGACTTGGGTGTAAATGAAAGAGCTTGTACGGTAAGTACAACATACAATGCACAATACCCTGGTCTGGGAATGGCCATAAACACAATTGACAACTAATTGTGTGCATGGGTCCTGCAACTTTGTTGAGTTTGTGTGTGCTCCAAGCATAAACATGCCACGTTTGTCCCTTCAGGATAAGGCCCATGCAATAGGGCAAGTGGAAGCTGGTGTTCCGGTACGCAGAGTGGCAGCATTATTTGGTGTCAGCCCTGGTACCATTTCCAAACTTAGGACCAAATTCCGTGAGACTGGTGAAGTCCCAGGAAGAAAACACCCCAAGAAGACCGGTTCCTCACCCTTGCTTCACTGAGGAACCGCAGGCTTTCTTCCAGAGATTTACAGGCAAGATTTGCACAACGGTACCACAGACAGATCTCTGATCAGACGGTGAGGAACAGACTGCACATGGCCGGTCTTCGTGCTTATAAGGCTGCCAGGAAGCCTGCAATGACTGCCCTTCACCGTCAGGCCCGTTTCGCTGGTGTCGACAGCACCGACAGTGGAACCTAAGAATGTGGGGCAACGTCATGTTCAGTGATGAATCAAGGTTCTGTCTGCGGAAGCTGGATGGCAGGATCAAAGTATGGAGACGGCGTGGAGAACGCTATACAGATTGCTGCACAGATCGCGTGACACCTTTCAATGGGGGCAGTGTCATGGTGTGGGGCGGTATCTCTCTCACAGGCAAAACAGAACTTGCCATCATTGAAGGCAATCTCAATGCAGTGAGATATCGGAATGAGATTCTGGAGCCAGTGGCGATCCCATATCTCCAGAATCTGGGACCTAACTCCATCCTCCAGGATGACAACGCTCGCCCCCACAGAGCCAGGATCATCACAGAGTACCTCCAGAATTTGGGAGTGGAGAGGATGGAATGGCCTGCCGTGAGTCCAGACCTCAACCCAATTGAACACCTGTGGGATCAGCTTGGGCGTGCTGTACGTGCCAGAGTGACCAACGCAACCATGTTGGCTGACTTGCGGCAAATCCTGGTTGAGGAATGAGATGCCATCCCACAGCAGTGTGTGACCAGGCTGGTGACCAGCATGAGGAGGAGGTGCCAAGCTGTTGTGACTGCGTATGGATCTTCCACACGCTACTGAGGTCCCTGACAGTGTAAAATGAATAAAGTGTAAAAATGGCCAATATGTGTTGTTTTTTCCTTATTACTGTGGGAGAGTGCAATCATCCAATCCACCAAGCAGCTCAAAACGAGAGTGAATACCAACAGAAGAATATTGCAGGGGATTTTGGCACATTTTTTTGGGCCGCTACCCACACGGTTAGCTGTGTTGCTCATTCCACGAATGCATGATCCTTACAAGTTGTACCTCGTTGTAAAGGTGACTAATCAGGCTTTCCAGTGATATAAAATACAATACCAATTGGTATTATTAAAGGGGAGGAATAATCGACCGAAATAACGTTTTCAAACTTTTTTTGAGGAGTTTATATTTAATTGAAAACAGTACAAAGAAAAGATATTTTATTTTTAATAAAGTGCTATACCTCTATGGCAAGTCATTCTGACATTTTTATTTGGCTACCTTAATGAAGGTTCACTTAAGCTATTATAAGGCTCTATGAGCATTAGTTATGTATACGGCAGGACGAACCATCTGTTATAGATTACAGTACATTACACTGATGCTGAAGTGCAGTTCAGCTACAGGAGGAAGACAGTGCCTCTCCTACATATGTTGTGTGGATAGTGGGATATGGGAAATCTCCCAGATATATCCATTACAGCTGCCAAAATTATATAATAACTAGCCCAAATTCTATTGAGAAAGAAGGGCATTTTCTTCAGCATGGAGAAGACCCAATTCTTAAGTTCATCCATGCTGCAAACAAGAGTTGCCCAATTCAAACATATTCTTGAATTTATGAAGTTATCGCCCGGGGAAAACAAATATGTCGGTTGGCTGACCTCAAGATTTCAAAATAATAGAGTGAACTTTTAGTCAACCTGAAATTCAAATTTATTTTTTTGCCGGTGGGGTAACCAGAAAAAAAATAAAAAACCTTGTCAAACTAGATCACAAATACAGAACTACAGGTTATGCGTCACCACAATATTTATATGTCCACTATAGAGCACCAGGGGATTAAGGAGGAGATTATAAATCAGGTATTTGGTCTATTTTCAGCCAGTTGAAGCAAGGCTCCTGTGCAATAATAAGCACGAGGAGAAAAAAACAAAGAGCTCCACGCTTTGTGAACATCACTATCCTCTGGAGCTCCACCCTGAGACGTTTCTGCAAGCAGTGGTGCTTCAAAAGCATAATTACAATAATGAGCAGGGAGCCCAGGGTCCACAAAAACACTTCCAACCCTGCCTCCGTTTTGTAAAAAGTCCCAAATTTGTACACTTATGTACTTACACGCAGTTCCAGTGCACTGCTTTATCTGTTATTAAATCATAACAGATCTGTTATGTTTATTTTGCCTTGATATTGTCTTGAGATTCAGAGATAAATAAAACACATTTTTTATGGCTTTGTGTTATGGGGTTATATCACTATGACAGTATATTGCACCTACGGGTTGCTGCTGCTCTTAGCTGCACAGGTGGTAGGGCTCACTAGGAGATCGATATCCTTTGATAACTTTGATAATCTTTTTCCACAAAAAAGGGAATGAAAAAGGCATCACCACAAAAGGCAATTAATTAATTTCTTTAAATTAGAAATTACATAAAATCAAGAACCTGATTTATCTCAAATCTTTGCACAATTTTAGCACTTTTCCCCCTGGTGCATGTCCTGGCTTGGCTGATTTAAGTGTGGATGTGATAGATGCGTGCTTAGCTGATTTAGGTGTGGATGTGATAGATGTGCACTTGGCTGGTTTAAGTGTTGATATGATAGCTGTGGGCTTGGCTTATTTAAGTATTGATATGATAGATGTGGGCTTGGCTTATTTAAGTATTGATATGATAGATGTGGGCTTGGCTTATTTAAGTGTTGATATGATAGATGTGGACCTGGCTTATTTAAGTATTGATATGATAGATGTGGGCTTGGCTTATTTAAGTATTGATATGATAGATGTGGGCTTGGCCTATTTAAGTATTGATATGATAGATGTGGGCTTGGCTTATTTAAGTGTTGATATGATAGATGTGGACCTGGCTTATTTAAGTATTGATATGATAGATGTGGGCTTGGCTTATTTAAGTGTTGGTATGATAGATGTGGTTTTGGCTTATTTAAGTGTTGATATGATAGATGTGGTTTTGGCTTATTTAAGTGTTGATATGATAATATTTACTAATAGTTATTCTTATTGGACAAACAAGCAAACAAGACTAACTATGTATAATGCAATTATATTTACGGACGGGGCTTGAGACTGGAGTTGTAGCCGGATACATTCAAACTGGAGCAGACACAGAGGTTTTCAGGAATGAGATCACAGGTCACAGAGGCAAGTCTTGCTTCTCTCTAAAGAAGTAGCCTAGTTGGGTTTGGGTTACCGCCGCTTAGCACCGAGTGTAAGGTAGAGCCACCTCACTTTAACACACAGCAGGAAGGGATTTTAAACTCCACTCTAGGACAGGGTGTGCGGAATGCAGTGCTAGGTTCTGTAAGGTAAGCAAAAAAAGGACAGAATTATTCTCCATCCATTAAAGCTATAACTGGATCAGCATCTCAAGAAATGACACTGCATTTCTGCATTTGGGGGAGGATTAAATATGTGCATGCGTTTTAAAAGGGAACAACAGTAACAGTAAGGTACACATCTAAAGGTGGTGTCTGCACTCTCCACCACAGAATGCATGAAAGAGGTGACACTGTGGAAATTAAATATATTTATATAAATATATATATATATATATATATATATATATATATATATATATATTTCAGATCCAAATTCTTGGTTTTGTACTTTTTTAGTGAGAAGGTCATGTATAATTT
>CM056380.1:10738573-10741396 GCA_029718625.1 Synaphobranchus kaupii
CCTGTGTGGGGTCAGAGTGAAGCGAGGACAGTAGCTCACCTGTGTGGGGTCAGAATGAAGCGAGGACAGTGGGCTTACCTGTGTGGTGCCAGAGTGAAGCGAGGACAGTGGCTTACCTGTGTGGTGTCAGAGTGAAGCGAGGACAGTGGGCTTACCTGTGTGGTGTCAGAGTGAAGCGAGGACAGTGGTTTACCTGTGTGGTGTCAGAGTGAAGCGAGGACAGTGGCTTACCTGTGTGGTGTCAGAGTGAAGCGAGGACAGTGGCTTACCTGTGTGGTGTCAGAGTGAAGCGAGGACAGTGGCTCACCTGTGTGGTGTCAGAGGGGTCACCTGTCAGTACCTGAGGGAGCTGGCATGGCCGCCCTCTACACGGTTACCATGATCGCATGGCAACCGGGGCTTGTTACTGTCGAGGCCAATTATTCCTGCTAACAAGCTTGTCACCCTCAGCCTGCGACAGACCCTGCTGACAAGCACCATAGAATCAAAGCCTGAAGGAAAAAAGTGATCCTGTTTACAGTCAAACTGGCAAATGCTATCCATCTTATAACTTTTAAAGAAAATAGCAGCTTCAAATTTTTAATTAAAACAAAGCATTCATGAGTAATATTTTAACTTATTAATTTTGGAACATATTGGATAAAATATTTGAACCACTCTTATCTTCCACTCAGCTTTTTCGATCTTCCGATATTGAACTGGCCACATATTCCGATCTTCTGATATTGAACTGGCCACATATTCCGATCTTCTGATATTGAACTGGCCACATATTCCGATCTTCTGATATTGAACTGGCCACATATTCCGATCTCTGATATTGAACTGGCCACATATTCCGATCTTCTGATATTGAACTGGCCACATATTCCGATCTTCTGATATTGAACTGGCCACATATTCCGATCTTCTGATATTGAACTGGCCACATATTCCGATCTTCTGATATTGAACTGGCCACATATTCCGATCTTCTGATATTGAACTGGCCACATATTCCGATCTTCTGATATTGAACTGGCCACATATTCCAATCTTCCTGTATTGAACTGGCCACATATTCCAATCTTCCTGTATTGAACTGGCCACATATTCCAATCTTCCTGTATTGAACTGGCCACATATTCCAATCTTCCTGTATTGAACTGGCCACATATTCCAATCTTCCTGTATTGAACTGGCCACATATTCCAATCTTCCTGTATTGAACTGGCCACATATTCCAATCTTCCTGTATTGAACTGGCCACATATGTCCAATCTTCCTGTATTGAACTGGCCACATATTCCAATCTTTCTGTATTGAACTGGCCACATATTCCAATCGTCCTGTATTGAACTGGCCACATATTCCAATCTTCCTGTATTGAACTGGCCACATATTCCAATCTTCCTGTATTGAACTGGCCACATATTCCAATCTTCCCTGTATTGAAACTGGCCACATATTCCGATCTTCCTGTATTGAACTGGCCCCATATTCTGAAGTTGCAGTGAGTGACCATATTATTCCAGGAGCAGCAGATTTAATTTAAACCACAGACCTGGTGTGATCATTTTTCATGATTTAAACACACATTTGGAAAAAGTCTCAATGGAAATGTTTGACTTATTTTCTAAAGTATGCTCATCAGAAGTGTCTGTGTTGAATAAAATGACGATGAAACAATTCAGCTCAAGTATCCATGACCCCAGGAAGGTCACATCAGGCATGAAGAACTGCAAGCTTCTGTTTTACATGCCAGAGGAAACAATTTTCAACTGAAAGTTTTATTTTGCATCGGGGTATCTAGATATACTGTATTTTTATTTATTTCAGAATCAGAATCAGAATCAGAATCAGCTTTATTGGCCAAGTATGTGAACACATACAAGGAATTTGACTCCGGTTTTACATTGCTCTCAATATACTTGCCCAGAATAGACATACAGCTAAGAACAAGGGACAACAAAGATGAACAAAGGAAAACATAAACATTTAACTACTATGTACAGATATAAATATAAATATATAAAAGAAAACCTGTAGTTAAACTACAATTATAATTTAAAATAAATAGGTACAGTGGATTTTTGATGTTACATGTTTATTGCACAGGGATTGTTCCTGACACTGTATGAGTGAAATATTGCCTTTAAATAGAGAATAATATCAAATGATGGTGTCTTTATATAGATTCTATAGACAGTATACATATAGGCATTGTCTTTGATAATAATATACATTTTAATGATGTCATTCATAAATTAAAAAAATATATACATTATAATTAGGAGAACGACATAAGTATTTTTCTTCAATGAGAGAGAAATAGAAACAGTCTTAACGAAGGCATTGTTCATTCAATATGAGGTTTTTTTGGATGAGCCCTTTTGGGGGAGGGCTCTAAGGATGTGTACACGTGTCATAATTGCTTATTGGTTGAGGTGTGAAAGCATTTGATGAGACATCAAACTGGATTGGATGATGGTGTTTGGCTAAGGTAGATGACACCTGGATGAACTAACATGGACACAAAGACTCACAAGTAAACCTTCTGTGGCCAGCAACTACTTTTATTTTCATTCTTTAAAACATCATATGTAATTCCTCATACACATAGTTTATGTGTGTGTGTGTGTGTGTGTGTGTGTGTGTGTGTGTGTGTGTGTGTGTGTGTGAGAGAGAGAGAGGGAGAGAGAGAAAGAGAAAGAAAGAGAGAGCGGCAAGGCAGAGTGAGAGAGGGAAATAGAGAGAGTGAGAGACGGAGGGAAAGGCAGAGTGAGAGAGTGAGAGAGAGAGAGAGAGAGAGGGAGAGAGGGAGGGAGGGAAAGGCAGAGTGAG
>CM056380.1:10741896-10766896 GCA_029718625.1 Synaphobranchus kaupii
GCTGACAACTTCCCTGCTCTGAGCTCGCGGATCCAGCCAGCTGGTGGTCTTTGAGTTGTGACTGTAAAGCAGAACCAGGCTGTCAGGTTTTCATCGCACGACCATCCTCATCCTCACTCTGATCAAGAACACACACTACCATCGTCATCCTCACTCTCATCAAGAACACACACTACCATCCTCATCCTCACCCTTATCAAGAACACATACTACATCCTCATTCTGATCAAATCCTGCACACAGACATCAAAAACGAAGTTTCTACCAGCACAATGCACACATGTATGTACATACAGTATGTACACATATATGTTGTGTGATGCCAAGTCAATACACAACAGTGTGTGTGTGTGTGTGTGTGTGTGTGTGTGTGTGTGTGTGTGAGTGTATCTGTGGAGTTCAGTGTGGGTGTGAGTGTGTATCTGTGGAGTTCAGTGTGTGTGTGTGTGTGTGTGTGTGTGTGTACAGTGAGTTCAGTGTTCAGACGCGCTAAATGTATATACCGTATATAATATATATATATAATCATTTCCGATGTAAGGTTACTCACTCCTACCAGATTAGCCTGGGCTGTCAACTAGTGGATAACCTCTAGGGCTGCCCCCGACCAAAGATTTGCTTAGTCAACCTGTTGTCGTCAGTTCAAATCCATAGTCGACTAACCGTCACACATTTATGATATTAATTTAATTCTTTAAAGATGTATTTTTGAGCATCAGAAAATGGTTTGACTTCCATCTGATCTATAGTAAGTTTACTATATTAGCTACAAAGAAATACAAAACCGTCATGAGCATTTAAAATATCAATTATAGCTACAAGCACAGGCTGCAATTTGCTGGCTGCGCTGCCTATTAACGGCATCAGTTTGCTGTTAGCTATTAACGGCATAGACAAAGCGGGTAAGTGAATGTGTCGGAACAACAAGCAATGAGACATTTTTATTTATACTCTTTATAACAACACACAACTTAAAAATAGTGAACGACTAAATAAAAAAGCAGCCTTTTGTCTGGTGATATGAAAGAGCACAAACAATGTAGCTAATTTAACAACTTAACAACTTATCAAAACTAGAAAAGAATAATAATTTATTTTCTTTTTAAAATGCAAATAAATAGGCTATAAATTATATAAACAAATGAATAAATAAAAAACACAGCAAACTGAAACACTTAAAAGAAAAATATTAACAACAGGCCAACGAAAGATTAATTATAATCTATATTAGCAATATAAAAGTGTATTTTAGCCTACTTGTGACCACCAAACCTCGTCACATTAGGCCTACCCACTGCTGTTTTTCCTCCGATCGCAGTCTTCTCATATTATGCGTGAGGAACACGAGTTTGTTGACATTGCTCGGGAAAAGTGAGCTCCACGTTTTGCTGACAATGAAGCCGGCCTTTGAGAAGATGCGCTGAATGATAGGCGAATTGTTGCTTGCAGAGTTTGCATTTAACTTTTTTGGGGTCATCCTTCAGACGCTCGAAATGCTCGCATACTTTTGATTTTCTCTCAGACATTCTATACAACTGATCTATTCCTTAATTAATAGACACCGATTGTTCGTTACCAGGCGCACATCCGGAATGAATAGTTCCACTCTTGTGGAAAAAAGTTTGGTCGACCAAGTTCTTTTGATCAACTAATGGTTTAGTCGACTATTTGGGAGCAGCCCTAATAACCTCAGACAGGATTGAGAGCAGCCGGGTATAGTATGTAAGCAAAGAGCCTGCGTATGTCTGCGTTGGCGTTTGCATTCCTTGCGTAGGGTATGTACCAGGATTTAGGGTTAGGATTAGGATTAGGATTAGGGTTGGGGTTGAAGGGTAAGGGGTACTCACTCGATGTAGTACGGCTCCCCTGACTCGCTGAATGCCAGTTCCCAGTTTTCGGGGAGCCCCCCTCTCCCACCGCTGGTGCCCCCCCCGTTCTCCAAGGCACTGCCGTCCCCCCCACTGGAGTCGCGGGACTGGCTGGGGGAGAGCGTTGGGGGAGGGGCGCTGCTGGCCCCCACAGAACCACCTCAAATGAAACATGAGAAAAATGTAGCATCAGCTGTATCAATGTCCATTTCCATTTGGTGTTGGCGTGGGTGGACTGTTGAACTATCCACGTGCAGGGGCAAATGGCATCAGCAGGGTGGGCGTGGGATTTGGGACCAATGATGGTCAATTCAGATTTCAGTTTGAGAAAGTTTGATTTGGATTTCAGTGAGGCAGTCTGAGAATACTGCACGTACAGGATGTGCCGCCGAAGGTCACGTGACTCTGTAAGAGGGCAGTTTGACTGACCCACGTCACGGCAACACTTCCTTCATGCTGATCTCATCTCCCCCTGCAGGCCACGGCACGTTACTGCATGCTGTTCAACACGCTGCTTTTTAAAATGGTGCTGATCCGCGCATTGCTTCGTTAAAGAAGTTCAGCTCTCCCATATACCATTTAAACATTACATTATACAAATGTATCCAACTCTAAGAGCCCCATTTAATATGTCGGATATCTAGCTTTTAGATTACGGCCTTCGGGAAAGAGACAATATAATTTGATAGGGCGAACATGGTCATGGACGATAAGAATACTGCCCGTTTCTCTCAGCCCCCCTGCCCCCGCCCCACCCCACACACACACAGACTTCAAATGAAATATCCTTAAGCAATTAAAAGCCACATTGAGGCTCTTATCTAGGCTGTCACCACTACTGGAGAGGTTTATTATCTCTGAGGAGACACAGAACAGAAAGCTCACTTCCCAGACAAATGTGATCAGATACAGGTCATAATTCTGCTATTACTTCACAAATACTGCAAGGGTTTTATTTAACGTAACAATGCAATGATCCCTTGTTCAGCACCTACATTCAAGCAATACTAAAACAGTACTCAAACACAGTCGATCAAGCCTACTATACTAAGGTCTGTTTATGAATATAGAAAGGAGTTCAAGCTGGATGTGCATTTGTTTATTGCTCTACATTGAAAAAATATAGACATAAAAGTACATAAGGTACATAAAAAATACACATTAAAACCGTAATCAAAGTGGCTCTTATCCATTTCCTCTCACAGATTTATGCAGAGATAATGTATGTATTAGTATCATGCATTAAATTAGACTGCAGTTCCCTCCCTCTGGTGTTTCAAAACAAACAACTGACTGATGGAACCGGTGTAAAAAACACAGCAGAGACCATGTTAACAGGAACAGGATCTTGCACAGAATATTAACAAGGATATAAACGCCAACCCTGCGCTAGCCTCTCTTCACTGGCCACCTGCGTTCTTTCCACAAATCATTTAAAGAATAATTTTAGCATCCACTTTCATTTGACTGTGTGTGTGTGTGTGTGTGTGTGTGTGTGTGTGTGGGGGTCACACATCAGGGCATTAAATTTACGTTTTCACCCACTGGCCAGAGTGGCTTGTGGAGTCAAAATATCACCAGCCACTTTCAACATTTTGCCAGCCATGTTACCTTTTACAATATAACACAACCTGGTTGGTTGCCTGCCAAAGTGGCTGCTAGAGTAGAAATCTTTCCAGCTACGATCACAATTTTACCAGCGTTTGGCTGGTGGTGGGTGTTAATTTCACTGCAACACAAAAATGAGAGGGAAGATAGGAAAGGCTGGAGCAGCGCCCGGTTGGGATGAGTCCCGTGGATGTGTTGTACCTGAAAGGCCAGAGTCTTCCTCGCTGTTCTCGCCCTCCTCCGCCGCCTTCTCCAGGTTGCTTAGCGACTTGCTCCGCGTGCGGAAGTTCCGCAGCAGGTTGCGGTGCTCCTGGTAGGTGATGGGGGGGCTGTCCGGGCCGATGTGCACCGGTCGCGGGGGTACCGTAGTAGTTCCCTAAAGGAGAGAACCCAGGACGGAGGGACGGGCATTCGGTTAGTGTTCAGTTACTGCACAAAGCTTGCCTCACACTACAAACTGAATGCTAATGAGACAGGAATTACTACCACTGATGGGCTATATGCTAATCATTTAGAATCTAAATGAATCTAAATTTTAGATCAGCTCTGTGTCTTAACATTGAGAGTTCTGTTGAAGCATTTCTATTGGCAGGAACGTGATGAATATCCATTAAGGGGTGGAGTTGAAGAGGGATCACTGCTAGCTTGTGTGGTTCTGTAGTCGTGTCCTAATCAGATAGGGTATGGGATTGATGGATGGATGGAAGGATGGATGGAGTTTGTCGGAATTGTTGTAGATGTCAACAAAATTAACTTTATACGGTTGACTCTGCGTGCAATGGAATGGCTTTTTATGAAAAATCTGCACAATTTATACATTTCATCTCATAATTATTCTGAAATTAGCAGGCTATTCATTATAACTTAGTTTCATAAACTGTCATCAAAATTCTATGGCCTTCACTCCCTCAAGTCACAATTCAGCACTATTGGGCCCCGCCTGGTTCAAATGCTGACGTGAGATTGGTGACATCTGTTTTATCTGGGTTTTTTAAATAAACTGCATATTTTTTAAGTCATAAGTTAGGAAATACATAGTTTTAATGACAACAGAGTTATTATTATGTTTTTTTTGTTTTGTTTTTCCAAGAAAAAGCCCCAGTTGAACCTCAGCCACAAGCACAGCCTGGACCTCTTGTGTTCTCAGCTACTCTGTGGTTTAGTGACAGAAAGCTGATTTCAGTGCAGAAAGACATGTTACAGAAGACAAAAAAAAAACAAAATAAAGAGATAAATCTGTTAATTAATCTGGCACAGGCTATTTCAGGAAACGATGCGAGTCACGTGACCCCCTGCCTCACGTACTGACAGCGCTGTGATTGGGTAATGGGTGTGCGTGCCTATTCCAGCCCTGAAGCGTGAGAAACAAAAAAACTGCCTCAACATGGGAAGGGGTGGGGCCAGAGATGGTTCTATGGTTTTCTGGATTCTTTGCTATGTGATATGAACGCAGGACTCTTAACGCAGGACTCTATGGTGTAGTATAGCATAGTGTACTGTAGTATCGCACAGTGCAGTTTAGTAGTGTGCCGTATAGCACGGTATAGTATACTGTAATATAGTGTAGTGTGGTATAGCGTAGTTTGGTGTCGGATAGTATAGTGCAGTGTAGTATAGTTTAGTATTGCATAATATTGTATACTGTAGTATAGCATCGTATGCCATTCGATATTAAACTGTAGCGTAATATTGCATAGTGTGATATAGCTTAGTATGGTGTTGAATAGTGTCGCTTAATTTATAGTATAGTGGTATAGTGTAGTATGTGTAGTCTATTGGGGTAGAGTAACAGGAAGATGCAGAGCAACAGGAAAGGGTGGAGTCACAGAAAAGGGAGGAGTTAAATGAAGGGTGGGTTGACAGGAAGGGGAGGGGCCATGTTCTCGTTCCTCACCTTTGAACTTCCCGCTCTCCAACAGGGCGCCAGACTCCTCCAGGGAGAAGAACTCTTCGATGGAGACAAAGTTGTAGTCCACCCCAGAGATCTCCCCGTCCGCGGCTGTCTGGTGGTGCCTGAGCCGAGGGGGGGATTTAGGGGGGGTCATACTCCATCACAGCAGACAGAGCACACAGACAAAGCTGCAAACAGCTGTCGGCTAATATCACAGCTTAGGCACAAAAAGAGGAGCGTTTCACACAGATGCTTTGTACAGTCTTGGACATTCATTCACCAAATAAACAATCTGATTCACATAAGCATTGCAATTCTATCATGCAGACATTTCACACATATCTGTGTGCAAGGCAAGGGGAAGGAGCCATAACATCTCCTCTGACATCACAAGCACATACTGTCTGCAAAAATGAACCTGCAGATAGCACTGACATTAACAAGTTATATTGTTATAACACTGTTGTGTCATCATGTCAGGTGACCACAACACAGCGAAGATATAACTTTGATGAATTGCAGCTGTAACTCAATATTAAGACACATAAATGTAATATTACATACAAATATTATCAAAATAGGATATCATTAAATACAATTACATAACTGCAACTGTTGAACTTTTTTAATATAATGGTCACATGCACTCATACACACTCAAACATCTGACATCTAACTAAAACATCCACGCAGACACTCACCCACCCACACATGCACACTTGTTCTCTTTCCCCCACACACACACACACCCAAGCAACACACACAAACAAGCAAAAATACACACGCACACACACACACACACACACACACAGGCATTAAAAGTGAAATCGCTTCCGTAGGACAGGCGGAGTAACTGCGCCAACAGTCAGGCCTCAGGACCGTGCTAAGTGGTCTGTTTTTTAAGCACTCTGATTAATATTCAGCTGAGCTGACCAATGGTGGAGGAGGGGGGTGTGGTCACACTCCAAGCCATTCCACACTGAGCGTTCCCACCTGCCCCGGCTGCAACATAAACCCTCTCAGTGTTTCCTGATGCATAATTCACCCACTCCATCTCCTTCAGGCTGGAGCCAGGGGGGTGGGGGGGGGGGGACTTATTATATCAGCCCCCATTATGAACTGGACGGTGGGTAGTAGGACGCTGTCCAGCCTATTGATATTTCCAGCTCTGCACCTCCTTGGACTGGCTCCTTGTCCCCAGTGTATAATTAACAGGGACACTTATTAGAGACGTCAGCAAATATTCTGTGGAATGCGCACGCTGGGGGCTTAACGCCCCCATAATGAATTCTGGGACTTATCGGTCGTGCTCACAAGTGCAGACGCTAAAGGGACACACTGCATTACTGCGGACACACACACCACACACACACACACACACACACACACACACACACACACACACACACACACACACACAAACAGCCATAATAGGCCTGGTAATCGGTCCCTCTGATGAAGTTTGGCTTGGGGGGGGTAATGCAGTTCCCGCTTACAAAAGCCGTCAGAGAGAATTAAAAAGGAGGGAACGAGCATCTTAATGTGCTGGAGAGTCGTGGAGTGTCCCGTTACACTGCTGCACAACGTTGAACGCACACCGCACACTTTCTTACTGGATTGTCAACTCTGTGTGTGTGTGTGTGTGTGTGTGTGTGTGTGTGTATGTGTACACTGCGTCAATCTGAGAACATTACAAAACTGTACACACACTATGTCAATCTGAGTGACACAACACATCACCACACTGTACATTGCACTGGTGAGTAACATTACCACATAGTACACAACGTACACAATTTCACATTGATAGGGCACAGCAGACTGTACTCTGCATGTGTGTGTGTAATTCCACAGTAATGGGGACACACAGTATCCTGTACACTGTGTGTGTGTTTCGATATTAATGGGGAGACACAGTACACTGTATGCTGTGCGTGTGTGTGGGGGGGGGGGGGGGTATGTGTATGTGTTGTGTGCATGTGTGTGCGATTCCACAGTAATGGGACACACATTTTACTGTACACTTTGTGTGTGTGTGTGTGTGTGTGCGTGTAATTCCACAGTAATGGGGACCCCAGAGTATACTGTACACTGTGTGTGTGTGTGTGTGTGTGTGTGTGTGTGTGTGTGTGTGTGTTTATGAGTGTAATTCCACAGTAATGAGGACACACAGTATATTGTACACTGTCTTTCTCAGGCTGTGTTGCTGACCTACTTCATGCCATAAATGGGATATTAGTCCTGAGGGCTGAGACGGGCTGTGTGGTTAGGGTTAGGGGGATGGAGTGGCATGAAGCCCGTCTGTGTCCATGAGCTGCAAATGGTGTTACAATATAAAAAATATAGAGCTGTGATATTATGCACACACACACACACACACACACACGCACATACACACTCATACACAGTTTGCTCAGGTCGTATTTGGGGCACATTTGCGAGAGTGAGGATACCCCTGTTTGTGAAACGCCCTAGGGCGGGGCGGGGCGAGAGAACAGGTATTTGGGCAGCGAGACTCACAGGGAACGGCGCGCAGGTAGAGGTTTTCCCGGATCACCTGCTGTAGCTGGCTGTCCATGGAGCCGGGCGTGAAACACTTACTCAGGTACAATCTGAGGTCTTTACACAGCGTTGAGCCTGGTACAGAGCCAGAGGGAGGGAGATGGAGGGAGAGAAAGAGTGGGAGAGAGAGAGAGAGAGAGGGAGGGGGGGAGAGAGAGAGATGCGTACACGTCAAACAGCATCGTCATTGTTGAACTGTTTTATATGTTCTGTACGTACTTTGTTTATACTGCTTTTGTTTGTCCTGTTAAGACACATTGAGAGGATGTCCAATGTCCCAGGACATAGCACACAAATTTAGACAGGCACATCCACAACCACACCAATCAATACACCTCACATAATCCTCTCAAACAAGCTTCTTTCACAAAAAACTTAAAAAAAAGAAGCACAATCTGAAAGGAAACCACTGAACCTCCACTTCCTCGATGCAGTATCGATGAACCTTAACACTGTCTTCTCTCCTATCAATCAGTCTGCAGCTTACAGGCGCTCAAGAAAGACGGCCAGACGGCAGTGAGGGAGTACAGAGTTTCACACACACAAGCACACACACACACACACACACACACACACACACACACACACACACACACCACACACACACACACACACACACACACACACACACACACGCACACACACACACACGCACACACACACACAACACAGTGTTATTCAATTGTGCCTTAGAAAAGTTATCCACTCATTCCAGTTTAGAAATGCTGAATTGTGGATGTTATCTGGTCAACGAATCCAGCATATCAATACTCAGATTTAGGGCATGAGGTGTGATGTTACTGCTACAAAATGTTACTGAGGTACACCCTCCATGACATTTAATGAAGAAACTGGCAGGCATATGGGACGTGTTTCTGCGATCTGGACAGAGTTTGGGAAGGTTGTTTTCAAAACAATCTCACAACCAAACGGGAATGTAACCGGAACGTTCCCCAACGTGTTCCTTCTCAGCCGGGATTCATCTGCTTAGAGCAACAAACAAACCCTGCAGGCCCCCAACTGGCCGTCACTACAGTCTGTCTACACATATAACAGGCATCAGAAAATATGCTTTATGACATAATGCGTGTAAATGCGATTAGAGAGAAGGCCCTGGCACACTCTCGTGACACGCTCATATGAGTTACCATGGCAGCCAGGGCCCGGTGCCCGTCTCCGCACCCGCAAACACGCAGAGCTCCCGACCGTGGCAACAAACATTAGCATTGGACGGAAAAAAGTTCATTATTTAAATTCATTATTCATATTGTTTTACATTATTGAATAGTGTTGCAGAATGCAGCGGCAAAGATCAGTTTTGGTATAAAATAATTTGATTTATTTATCATTATTATTTATTATAATTTTATTATAATTTTAAATAAATATTTTCTTCTACAACTTTCTTGTAAAAAACCTTGTGTACATATTTATTTATATAATGTGCTGTTTGCAGCATGAAATGATTAAAAAACATAGAACATTATTATCGACCTTTTCGTAAACCACACAATAGGAACAATATTCCATAAGTGGCTCAGTTTAATGACTATATACAGTACACACACACACACACACACACACACAATTCCCCCGCAGCTAGGAACTGTGGCGCAGAACCCTGGTTCTACATACCGTACATTATGTTTCAACTGGCTTAAATGACCTCACATTGCATTACATTACCTTACATTATGTTACATTACATTCGCTTAGCAGATACTCTTATCCATGGCGACTTGCAGACGGCGAGAACATAAGTCTGAGGATTATAAAAGTGTGATTGTATCGCTGTGGGCTTCTGTGGGCTGCGCGCTCATCAATCTGGATTTAGAGGCTGGGGGGAAAAGACTCGGCCGGGTGACATATCGCCTAGAGAAGATGCTCTGCACAAACACATCCATCTCCGCTCTGTATATATACTCCCGACAAGCTTAAACGCCCGCCCCTCGCAATCATCTTTCCGTCTGCGTTTGCGTCGACGACAACTACGTCTTTTCCCTTTCCGTCTTTACTTCTCATCCTCTTACCTGCGTTCAGACGATAACAAAAAGAAAACAAAAATGCAGTCGAAGAACTAACGGAGGCTACGGGTGGCGACTCTCGAGCTAAGAGCCCGCTCTCCAGTCTGGGGTTCATCCGGGGATGGCAGCACTGTCAGTTTTACTGAGCGCTCAAATTCTCTCTCAGAGCACGGCCTTTAACTTTGCATGGACAGGAAACCCAAAGAAACGCTGGATAGCGACGAGATCATTTATGAACCTGTGTTCTGCGAATATACTGGACATTCTTGGGTGCCTCATAAAACATTTGAGACTAAAAAAACAACAATGTCAAAAGTTATTCATATATTTGTAAAATAGACTTAAAATAGAACGTGGAGCAGGTATGCTGGTCTAAGGTTTTGGGGGTGATTCAGTGTAGCAGGTATGTTGGTACAAGTTTGGGGGTGATTCAGTGTAGCAGGTATGTTGGTATAAGTTTGGGGGGTGATTCAGTGTAGCAGGTAAGTTTCTACAAGTTTGGGGGTGATTCAGTGTAGCAGGTATGTTGGTACAAGTTTGGGGGTGATTCAGTGTAGCAGGTAAGTTTGTATAAGTTTGGGGGTGATTCAGTGTAGCAGGTATGCAGGGATAAGTTTGGCGGTGATTCAGTGTAGCAGGTATGTTGGTACAAGTTTGGGGGTGATTCAGTGTAGCAGGTAAGTTTGTACAAGTTTGGGGGTGATTCAGTGTAGCAGGTATGCAGGGATAAGTTTGGGGGTGATTCAGTGTAGCAGGTATGTTGGTATAAGTTTGGGGGTGATTCAGTGTAGCAGGTAAGTTGGTACAAGTTTGGGGGTGATTCAGTGTAGCAGGTATGTTGGTATAAGTTTGGGGGTGATTCAGTGTAGCAGATAAGTTGGTACAAGTTTGGGGGTGATTCAGTGTAGCAGATAAGTTTGTACAAGTTTGGGGGTGATTCAGTGTAGCAGGTATGCAGGGATAAGTTCGGGGGTGATTCAGTGTAGCAGGTATGTTGGTACAAGTTTGGGGGTGATTCAGTGTAGCAGGTAAGTTTGTACAAGTTTGGGGGTGATTCAGTGTAGCAGGTATGTTGGTACAAGTTTGGGGGTGATTCAGTGTAGCAGGTATGCAGGGATAAGTTTGGGGGTGATTCAGTGTAGCAGGTAAGTTTGTACAAGTTTGGGGGTGATTCAGTGTAGCAGGTAAGTTGGTACAAGTTTGGGGGTGATTCAGTGTAGCAGGTATGTTGGTATAAGTTTGGGGGTGATTCAGTGTGGCAGATAAGTTGGTACAAGTTTGGGGGTGATTCAGTGTAGCAGATAAGTTTGTACAAGTTTGGGGGTGATTCAGTGTAGCAGGTATGCAGGGATAAGTTTGGGGGTGATTCAGTGTAGCAGATAAGTTGGTACAAGTTTGGGGTGATTCAGTGTAGCAGATAAGTTTGTACAAGTTCGGGGGTGATTCAGTGTAGCAGGTATGTTGGTACAAGTTTGGGGGTGATTCAGTGTAGCAGGTAAGTTTGTACAAGTTTGGGGGTGATTCAGTGTAGCAGGTATGTTGGTACAAGTTTGGGGGTGATTCAGTGTAGCAGGTATGCAGGGATAAGTTTGGGGGTGATTCAGTGTAGCAGGTAAGTTTGTACAAGTTTGGGGGTGATTCAGTGTAGCAGGTAAGTTGGTACAAGTTTGGGGGGTGATTCAGTGTAGCAGGTATGTTGGTACAAGTTCGGGGGTGATTCAGTGTAGCAGGTAAGTTGGTACAAGTTTGGGGGTGATTCAGTGTAGCAGGTATGTTGGTATAAGTTTGGGGGTGATTCAGTGTAGCAGATAAGTTGGTACAAGTTTGGGGGTGATTCAGTGTAGCAGATAAGTTTGTACAAGTTTGGGGGTGATTCAGTGTAGCAGGTATGCAGGGATAAGTTCGGGGGTGATTCAGTGTAGCAGGTATGTTGGTACAAGTTTGGGGGTGATTCAGTGTAGCAGGTAAGTTTGTACAAGTTTGGGGGTGATTCAGTGTAGCAGGTATGTTGGTACAAGTTTGGGGGTGATTCAGTGTAGCAGGTAAGTTTGTACAAGTTTGGGGGTGATTCAGTGTAGCAGGTATGTTGGTATAAGTTTGGGGGTGATTCAGTGTAGCAGGTAAGTTGGTACAAGTTTGGGGGTGATTCAGTGTAGCAGGTATGTTGGTATAAGTTTGGGGGTGATTCAGTGTAGCAGATAAGTTGGTACAAGTTTGGGGGTGATTCAGTGTAGCAGATAAGTTTGTACAAGTTTGGGGGTGATTCAGTGTAGCAGGTATGCAGGGATAAGTTTGGGGGTGATTCAGTGTAGCAGGTATGTTGGTATAAGTTTGGGGGTGATTCAGTGTAGCAGGTAAGTTGGTACAAGTTTGGGGGTGATTCAGTGTAGCAGGTATGTTGGTATAAGTTTGGGGGTGATTCAGTGTAGCAGATAAGTTGGTACAAGTTTGGGGGGTGATTCAGTGTAGCAGATAAGTTTGTACAAGTTTGGGGGTGATTCAGTGTAGCAGGTATGCAGGGATAAGTTCGGGGGTGATTCAGTGTAGCAGGTATGTTGGTACAAGTTTGGGGGTGATTCAGTGTAGCAGGTAAGTTTGTACAAGTTTGGGGGTGATTCAGTGTAGCAGGTATGTTGGTACAAGTTTGGGGGTGATTCAGTGTAGCAGGTAAGTTTGTACAAGTTTGGGGGGTGATTCAGTGTAGCAGGTATGCAGGGATAAGTTTGGGGGTGATTCAGTGTAGCAGGTAAGTTTGTACAAGTTTGGGGGGTGATTCAGTGTAGCAGGTAAGTTGGTACAAGTTTGGGGGTGATTCAGTGTAGCAGGTATGTTGGTATAAGTTTGGGGGTGATTCAGTGTAGCAGATAAGTTGGTACAAGTTTGGGGGTGATTCAGTGTAGCAGATAAGTTTGTACAAGTTTGGGGGTGATTCAGTGTAGCAGGTATGCAGGGATAAGTTCGGGGGTGATTCAGTGTAGCAGGTAAGTTGGTACAAGTTTGGGGGTGATTCAGTGTAGCAGGTATGTTGGTATAAGTTTGGGGGTGATTCAGTGTAGCAGATAAGTTGGTACAAGTTTAGGGGTGATTCAGTGTAGCAGATAAGTTTGTACAAGTTTGGGGGTGATTCAGTGTAGCAGGTATGCAGGGATAAGTTCGGGGGTGATTCAGTGTAGCAGGTAAGTTGGTACAAGTTTGGGGGTGATTCAGTGTAGCAGGTATGTTGGTACAAGTTTGGGGGTGATTCAGTGTAGCAGGTAAGTTTGTACAAGTTTGGGGGTGATTCAGTGTAGCAGGTATGTTGGTACAAGTTTGGGGGTGATTCAGTGTAGCAGGTATGCAGGGATAAGTTCGGGGGTGATTCAGTGTAGCAGGTAAGTTGGTACAAGTTTGGGGGTGATTCAGTGTAGCAGGTATGTTGGTACAAGTTTGGGGGTGATTCAGTGTAGCAGGTAAGTTTGTACAAGTTTGGGGGTGATTCAGTGTAGCAGGTATGCAGGGATAAGTTTGGGGGTGATTCAGTGTAGCAGGTATGCAGGGATAAGTTTGGGGGTGATTCAGTGTAGCAGGTAAGTTGGTACAAGTTTGGGGGTGATTCAGTGTAGCAGGTATGCAGGGATAAGTTTGGGGGTGATTCAGTGTAGCAGGTAAGTTGGTACAAGTTTGGGGGTGATTCAGTGTAGCAGGTATGTTGGTACAAGTTTGGGGGTGATTCAGTGTAGCAGGTAAGTTTGTACAAGTTTGGGGGTGATTCAGTGTAGCAGGTAAGTTTGTACAAGTTTGGGGGTGATTCAGTGTAGCAGGTATGCAGGGATAAGTTCGGGGGTGATTCAGTGTAGCAGGTAAGTTGGTACAAGTTTGGGGGTGATTCAGTGTAGCAGGTATGTTGGTACAAGTTTGGGGGTGATTCAGTGTAGCAGGTAAGTTTGTACAAGTTTGGGGGTGATTCAGTGTAGCAGGTATGCAGGGATAAGTTTGGGGGTGATTCAGTGTAGCAGGTAAGTTTGTACAAGTTTGGGGGTGATTCAGTGTAGCAGGTATGCAGGGATAAGTTTGGGGGTGATTCAGTGTAGCAGGTATGTTGGTATAAGTTTGGGGGTGATTCAGTGTAGCAGGTAAGTTGGTACAAGTTTGGGGGTGATTCAGTGTAGCAGGTATGTTGGTATAAGTTTGGGGGTGATTCAGTGTAGCAGATAAGTTGGTACAAGTTTGGGGGTGATTCAGTGTAGCAGGTATGCAGGGATAAGTTCGGGGGTGATTCAGTGTAGCAGGTATGCTGGTATAAGGTTGGGGGTGATTCAGTGATTCAGTGTAGCAGGTATGCTGGTGTAAGGTTGGGTACGTCGCATTGTGAAAATGCAGAGTATGTTATCGCAACCAGTGTGGCTGTATGACCACACAGCAGGAGGGCTCAGAAAAGGCTGGCAGACACACCCCAAAACAGGGCAACTCACAAACTCCCTCACACATTTCAATTTTACACTGTTACAGCAGGTAGAGAGTCCCTCTCTGACCTGGGACTAAAACTAGAACCTGTTGGGCTTCCCAAACCCCCCCCCCACCCCCAATGCAGGTTTTCGTCCCACAAACAGCTGGTAATCCTTCTTATTTTGACATGTGTAATATTTACTGTGGGGGGGGGGGGGGGGTGTTTACTCTTAAGGCCAAATGATGTCAGGAATAGTTATGTACGTCACGAAGAATAAACATCCAGAGTTTTAACGTGTCAGATCAGGTCTCTGACAGTGAGCGCTTTCATTCTCTGTAATGCGCTGTCCGGCAAACGATTCCAAAAGAAAGAGGTTCTATGTTCCTGAATGTAATTGGTTAAATTATATACCAACGGGAGCCTTTTTGTTCGTGAATGCTGGAAGTGTGGACACCTGGACACGGACACTCAACCCTTTGTGGGAAATCTGTGGGGGTAAAAAATCCTTTATTCAGCCTCATGAAACGCCGTGTTCTATGGGATTTGTAGTCCATACCCCCCAGCACTTTATAAGAGTTTGTATGCTCTCAGTAAAAAATACAGCCTTCTATTGATACAAGGTTCGCCCTGTTTTTCTTTTTCTGCAGATTTGCTTGCTGTTTTGAGCACCGTTCCTACCACTCCCTGTGATTTGGGGGAATATCTGTGGAAAAAAGTGGCAAAAACCACTGAACAAAAACCTGCATTATATTATAATATAAATGATTCTGGGAGAGCTTAAGCAGAGCTTAAGTGGCCTTACCTGATGGAGTTTTGGAAGCCCTGCAGTGGTACAACAGCGCCACACTGTGTTGGCATAAGGTAACTAACTCCATGGGAGTCGATAGCTTTTTTTAATTTTTTTTTAAAAATCCTTTCTTTTTTCTTTTTTTTTAAATCCTTTTTTTTTCTTGATAAATTTGGTGCTCAACCTGGGGCTGAGTATATCCAAACCCCACCCCAAATTTGGAAGGTCCAATCGTCTGGAAGCCCCACTGCCGATTTGGGTGTAATCATCCACGGTTCTCCTCCGAAACACGTGGTGACGCCAGCTGCTTCTTTTCACAGCGCAGACTACAGCGAAGCTCGCGTAGAGCGGAGTGGAAGGAAGACCTTTCATATGCGGCTTTTACTGCAATCTACGGGCGGCCGGTCAACCGGCAGGGGCGCTAGATAGCGATGAACACGGAACCCTATCCGATAGAGCCCTACCGTAGCCTGGGCGACACAATCGCCAATTACACGTCGTCCTATGGGGCTACCCGCCCAATGGGAATGTGCCGGGTCCCTCCCCGCAGTCAGGAGGGTGACAGGGCAGTGAAGGGGATGCGTCGGCGTGTGGCTTTAACGCCACCATGGTAATTAGTGTGACGAGTTTCCCGCCTCACAGGTTTAAAGCGTGTGAAAAGCGAGGAACCGGTTTCACCCGCGGAGAAAATCAGCAGCGCCGTCACGCTTGGACGGTCGTGACGCTGCTCCAGTAATGCATAGGCCCTAAATGGGCAGTTTTGTAACCAGCAGCAAAACGAGTCATATTTTTTCCCACCAAACTCCACGTGAGCCTAAAAAGAGACAGGTTGCTGTCCTCAGCCGCCAAGTCATTTCATTATTATCAATATCCTTGTGCTTCAAAATTTTTTATCAAAATTTGCACTTTGTCTTCTCCTCACTTTGTTGCTTTCTGCCTCTTGACACTACAACAAGATTAGCATGATTAGCTAGCCAGGCTAAAGACCCAAAGGTCCCAGCTGAGGGAGCTAACCGCATTCTCTTATTCAAACACCAGGGGGCGATATCACCTTCTGTAGCGATTGGCCACCCGCTCTCTCTACCTGCACGGAGGCATACCTGGAGAGACGGTCTTGATGCGGATGGGGTGGGGGCAGGAATTGAGGACCCCCCGGACGTCCCCCAGGGTCATTCCCAGGACGGGCGTTCCTCCAATCTCCAGGATGACGTCACCCACTGTGGCCCCGCCCCCGGGTGCCGCAGTGACGAATGGGAACTCTCCGTAGTCGGCTCCGCCCCCGATGGCCACGCCCAGCTCCCCGGAGGCACCGCCCAGGGGGACGAAGCTCTCCTGTACCTTGGAGCGCCAGTGCAGTTTCTTGACGGCAACCTTAGACATGGCAAACGAGCTGGGGGAGGAGACAGGGGAAGTGATGTCATCACCATGAAATTGTGACGTGATCATTCAGGGACAGAAGGTCAAGGATCCTTCCTTCCACTGAAAGCAGAGATAAGAGAACTGTACAGAAAAAATATGTCTTTGTCCCAAACATTACGAAGGGCACTGTATCAAATAAAATCAGAGCCACCCCATGTAAATACCGTGCCCTCCATAATGTTTGGGACAAATACATAATAATTTTTTCTTGATTTGGCCCTGTACTCCACAATTTTAGATTTGTAATCAAATCAATTAATATGTGGATAAAGTGCAGATTCTCAGCTTTTATTAAAGGGTATTTTTTTCTACATTTTGTTTCTTCATATTCACCCCCCCCCCTCCATTTCAGGGAACCAGAATGTTTCAGACAAATGGCTGTTTCTGATTAGTCAGTTGTGTTCAATTTGCGAATGCAGGTATAAGAGAGCTTTCAGTATCTAGTCTTCATTATACACATTTGATTGCTTTTGGAGTCTCTTATTGCCATTTATCAACACGAGGACAAGAGTTGAGAGTCAATGAAAGTCAAGGAAGCCATTCTGAGGCTGAGAAATAAGAAAAAAGTAAACAGTCAGAGACATAAGCCAAACTTTGTTTACCAAAATCAAGCGTTTGGAACATCATTAAGAAGAAAGAGAGCACTGGTGACTCTCCTAATGAAGAGAAAACCCCCCAATCACCTTTCCGACAGATCAGACACACTCTTCAGGAAGCAGGCCTGGATGTGTCTGTGGAGCATGTAAATATATCAAATATAATCTGAACCATGTCTGTGGACCATGAAAATATATCACATATAAACAAAACCACGTCTGTGGACACTGTAAATATATCAAATAAAATCAGAGCCACTCCTGTGGACCATAAAAATATATCAAATAAAATCAGAGCCACACCTATAGACCATGTAAATATATCGAAAATAATCAGAGTCACGTCCGTGGACCATGTAAATATATCAAATATAATCAGAGCCAGACCTGTGGACCATGTAAATATATCAGATATAATCAGGCCACGTCTGTGGAACATGTAAATATATCAAAAATAATCAGTCACGTCCGTGGACCATGTAAATATATCAAAAATAATCAGAGCCAGACCTGTGGACCATGTAAATATAGCAAATATAATCAGGCCACGTCTGTGGTCTATTTAAATATATCAAATATAATCAGAGCCTCGGCTGTGAACCATGTAAATATATCAAATACAATCAGAGGCACGTCTGCGGACCGTTTAATCGTCCATGGCCTGAAGCTAAGTGATAGACCAAGCCTGCCTATGTCATCAGACAGAAAAAAGTAACCACAGCAACAGTTTTATTGTGTACTATGCATGTAGGTACAGTACAGTATACTCCACTCTAAAAAGCCATCTAATCCATTTCATGTTGACTGCAGACGACATTATTCCTCATGTCTATTTTCCTCTCAGACTGAATGATGTCCAGTGGAGGCAGAGCAACACGTTCACAGAACAGCAGGAAAGTGCTGGAAACGTGTCATAAAGTAAAGGGAGGTCAGAGAGAATTATCCCTGACAATGTCATACGCCAGCCTGTCCACAGTGCACAGAGTACTGCAGATACACGCAGTAAGCACGGAACAAAGACCCTACCGTCCTGTAGGTTTTCACTCCAACCCGAACGAAGCGCACCTCGTTCAACAGCGAGAGATCTACCGTCCTGTAGGTTTTCACTCCAACCCGAACGAAGCGCACCTCGTTCAACAGCGAGAGATCTACCGTCCTGTAGGTTTTCACTCCAACCCGAACGAAGCGCACCTCGTTCAACAGCGAGAGATCTACCGTCCTGTAGGTTTTCACTCCAACCCGAACGAAGCGCACCTCGTTCAACAGCTAGAGATCTCATTCAGCTGCTCATTAGTGGAATCAGGTGTGCAAATTTAGGGTCGAAATGAAAACCAACAGGACGGTATACCTCCAGGAACAGGGGGTTGGGGACCACTGAATTAGGGAGAAGGAGCTATGATGTCAAGTCTGTTCAGGTTTGCAAGATGTTAACACGAAGTCAAACGCCGTGATTCCTCTGTTTAGTACCATGGAGCTGGACTCAGGCGAGACTTCCTGTGAATACATATTTGCAGATGAGGCTGGATTCAATCTGGCAAAGACAAGACAATGGGCAAGTGAAGAGGTCCCAGGACAACGAGGTGTCAACATCACTTTGTGAGAAGCCATTAGGCAAAATGGTGTGATTCATCATTGCGCAGTTATTGGACAGTGTACTCATTTTTGGTATGGGGGTGGTTATGGAGAACAGAAGTCCTGCTGCGCCTCGCTCGCTCTCCCCCCCCCCCCCCCCCCGAACGGCAGGTCTTTCTGCCAGGTAAGGTATTTGGCGTGTTTGCATAACATACACTCAGATTCCACGGGAAGGGGGACGCATGCAGGCCTTTGAAAGGCCACAGGGCGTGACTCTTTTTCCCTTTCTCTTCCCAAACAAACAAACAAAAAAAAAAAAAAAAGAGTCTCGCCTGAGAGTCTGGCTTTCCCGCACATGGACGTCCTGTTCCGAATGACCCCTCCACACACACACACACACACACACACACAATGCCCTCTATGAGGTATTTATGCTCCCTGATGAATGCCTGTGTCACAGGTCGTGTGAGAGAGAGAAAGGCAGGGAGTGCCTGACTGACAGGGTAAACAGAGGAAAGGTGAGACTCCACACAACCGGCCAGGTAGAATACGGACGAGTGTGTGTATGTGTGTGTGTGTGTGTGTGTGTGTGTGTGTGCGCGTGTGGCGCAGTCTAGATTCCATCCACACACTCTGGAACTGTACTTTAAAAGTTATCAGATGGTCCAGCAAAGTTATGTTGCTTGTCGTTGTGTTGTCTGTAACTTTTTATGCTGCCATTTTTGGCCAGGTCTCCCTTGTAAATGAGATCATCGATCTCAATGGGACTAACCTGGTAAAATAAGGGTTAAATAAAAAAAATAAAATAAATAAAAAAAGACCGCGGGGCCCATCCACACACTGGAGCCTATCCCAGCATGCACTGGGCGAGAGGCAGGAACACACCCAGGACAGGTCACAAATCTATCAGAGGGCACATACACCATACACTCATACCTATGGGCAATTTAGAGTCTCCAATCTAAATTGCCTTTGGACTGTGGGAAGAAACCGGCGTACATGCAAAGTCCACACAGAAAGGCCCTGCGCCGGGTTTCGAACTCGGTACCTTCTTGCTGTGAGGCGACAGTGCAAACCACTGTACCACCGTGCCGCCCTCAGGGTAATCAAATTAAGCTTAAAAAATAAAAAAAAGAACATTAACAGGTGCATCATGGTCATATTATAAATATAATTTCTTATAATCCGTGTCTCCGGGGCTAAAATTTCATCCTGCTCACCAATGGAATTATTCACTGCACTCCATTAGCGCAGTTGATATAAAAAAGAGACAACATTAAACCGATGGCTATCATTGATTTCTATCTGTCTTGAAAAGTAGCCTGCTATGTAAGTTAGGTCATTGATTCCGGTCAGTCAAGATCATTGAAAATGTTGCTTGCTAGCTAGCAAGCTGACATCAAAAAAAAAAAAGTTGGATAATTTAGCTAAGTTGCTAAATTTTCAGTGATGTAAAATAGATGAGTTGTGCAGGACAACAAGCAAGCTACGGCATTATTTAACTTAGTACTTTATATCTGAAACCTTAAAAAAAAACCCTAATTTGATTTGAGCAGACATTATAAAGTGTGTTTACACAAGGCCCGCTGGTGCAGTGCATGCAGTTTCCAGAGTTTGCATTTTCTAAAAAAAACCCACCATGGATTAGGAAATGGGCCCCCGTTTCACCAGTTATTTTAATTTGACAAATCAGTATTGTACCTAATTCTGGCTAAGTTTATGCTCCCCATGCTTTGAGGCCAAAGCGTGGGATAAATAGCATTCGATACCAGACAATGGAGTCCATCCTAGAAAAGCACAAGCCACCGAGTACTCCCCTTCCTATGTTTATGTACACACTCATAATATATGTATACTACTTTTACTACTACCATTACTGCTGCTGCTACTACTGCCGCTAAATCTACTACCATTACTGCTGCTGCTACTACTGCCGCTAAATCTACTACTGCTACTTTTACTACTACCATTACTGCTGCTGCTACTACTGCCGCTAAATCTACTACTGCTACTTTTACTACTACCATTACTGCTGCTGCTACTACTGCCGCTAAATCTACTACCATTACTGCTGCTGCTACTACTGCCGCTAAATCTACTACCATTACTGCTGCTGCTACTACTGCCGCTAAATCTACTACTGCTACTTTTACTACTACCATTACTGCTGCTGCTACTACTGCCGCTAAATCTACTACTGCTACTTTTACTACTACCATTACTGCTGCTGCTACTACTGCCGCTAAATCTACTACTGCTACTTCTACTACTACCATTACTGCTGCTGCTACTACTGCCGCTAAATCTACTACTGCTACTTTTACTACTACCATTACTGCTGCTGCTACTACTGCCGCTAAATCTACTACTGCTACTTTTACTACTACCATTACTGCTGCTGTTACTACTGCCGCTAAATCTACTACTGCTACTTTTACTACTACCATTACTGCTGCTGCTACTACTGCCGCTAAATCTACTACTGCTACTTTTACTACTACCATTACTGCTGCTGCTACTACTGCCGCTAAATCTACTACTGCTACTTCTACTACTACCATTACTGCTGCTGCTACTACTGCCGCTAAATCTACTACTGCTACTTCTACTACTACCATTACTGCTGCTGCTACTACTGCCGCTAAATCTACTACAGCTACTTCTACTACTACCATTACTGCTGCTGCTACTACTGCCGCTAAATCTACTACTGCTACTTTTACTACTACCATTACTGCTGCTGCTACTACTGCCGCTAAATCTACTACTGCTACTTTTACTACTACCATTACTGCTGCTGCTACTACTGCCGCTAAATCTACTACTGCTACTTTTACTACTACCATTACTGCTGCTGCTACTACTGCCGCTAAATCTACTACTGCTACTTCTACGAGTGCTTCTTAGTCATTTTAGACCCATATAAAACTTTTCTTAAGCAAGATGAATGAAAAAGTCATTTTTTTACTTTCTCGGTAAAAATACTATTCTTTAATACTTTTTTCATGACTATTTATTGATTTTCTTTTGCGTCCTTCAATCATGTTGTGTCTAGCACAGAAAAATACCGACCAAAATACTAGTCCTCACACTGAAAATAGTAAAAAATACTATTCTTGAGATATTTCAGTCTGGCTTCCAGTACTGAAACTGCTCCAGTGAAGGTAATCAATGATATTCGACTGTGTATAGATGCTGGTCATATGTGTGTTCTTGTTCTGTTAGATCTCAGTGCTGCATTGTGGACCATACAATTTTGCTACATCGACTTGGAAAAGTGGTAGGTCTCTCAGGAACAATTCTTAAATGGTTTTATGCATATCTGGCTAGAAGAAACTTTTGTGTTGCCCGGGGGGATTCTGTATCAGAAAAAGCTATTATTAACTGTGGGATTCCTCAGGGGTGAATTATTGGCCCATTAGACTTCTGAATACATGTTTCCACTTGGGAAAATCATTAGTATCAATGGGGTTCATTTTCATAGCTACGCTGATGATACAGCTGTATATTTCTGTATTGCCTGAAGATGAAAGCTCAATCGGCCCCTTAGAAAAATGTCTGAAGGATGTTAAACTCTGGATGTCTCAGAATTTTCTTCAATTAAGGTCTTTATCATTGGATCTAAGACCCAGAGAGAAAGAATATCTAAGAACCGAAGACCTCTAGTGTAAAAGAATAAACCTGAAGTTAAGAATCTTGGATCTTGGAATCATGGCTGCCGACTAAAGCATTCAGCCTCATCAAATCTAACATAGGTAGTCTTTTTCCAGTTGATAAACATTGCTAAAGTAAGCCTTTCCTCTAGCAAGTTGATGCTGAATGGTTAATACGTGCCTTTGTTACAAGTAGATTATTCTACTGTAATGCTCACTTCTCTGGTCTTCCAAAACCATATACAGAACAGCTCCAAAATTCAGCTGCAAGAATCATGACACAAACCAAGAAGAGAGCTCACCTCACACCTGTACTTGCACCTCTGCATTGGCTGCCCGTGAAATTTAGAATTGATTTAGAATTCTTTTACTTTTTTTAAAGCACTGACTGGTATAGCACCACATCTGGTAAAATACAAAAGGAGTGGAGAAGGTTCCTTTTATTTCTATACCCCCACACTATGGAATAGCTTAGCCAAACAGATGAGAGAGGCACTTTTTAAAAATGCTTCTATAAACGTACTTCTTTAGGATGGCTTTTAATGGATTGTATCTTATTTTAGTTTACTTTACATTAGTTACACATCTCTTGCTTATTTTGGAATTTTTATTGCATTTTCTTTTATCCTATTTTATTATCTTGTATTATAATCTTTTTTATCCTATTTTATTATTTATTGTTTGTGCTTTATTAATTTTCTATTGTTTTATCAAATGTTTTATTACTCCTAGTTTTTGTCTGTTTTTTCCTATTGTGAAGCACTTTGGACTTCCACTTGTATGCAAGGTCCTACATAAATAAAGTTTATTATTATCATTATTATTATTATTATTATTATTATTATTAATAATAATAATAATAATAATAATAATAATAATAATAATAATAATAATAATAATAATAATAATAATAATAATAATAATCATAATAGAGATGGAATTGTTTTCTTTAAACCCCTTTCATGGCCTTTTGAGTACAGAAATCTCTCTCAATGTACATAGTGGTTCAGGAAGATCGATCACATAACCCATCTCACACAAAGGGAAGCCTCATCCTCATTTATTTATGTACACAATGGGCCTCATTCATGAAACATGAGCAGAACGAATTTGCACGTAAATCGTTCGTATTAGCAATTGTGTCCGTATTTTGCCATTCATCAATGTTTTCGTATCTGAGATTTGTTCGGACGTACGAACAAACTGTACACCTGCTCAGGACCACCCATTACTCATACGTAAATTCAAAATGCCACTGAATGTAGCTTCTCAATATGAATTTGAACGTGAATTTATTTTTACTTTCTGTTAAATTCACATGAAAAAATGTAGCCTCTGAAATGCACAAAGCAAACGTAGCTATACATACATCCATTATCCATTAACCCGCTTATTCCTGGTCAGGGTCACGGGGGGTGCTGGAGCCTATCCCAGCATGCATTGGGCGAGAGGCAGGAATACACCCTGGACAGGCCGCCAATCCATCACAGGGCACACACACCATTCACTCACACACTCATACCTATGGGCAATTTTGAGTCCCCAATTAGCCTAACCTGCATGTCTTTGGACTGTGGGAGGAAGCCGGAGTACCCAGAGGAAACCCACGCAGACACAGGGAGAACATGCAAACTCCACACAGAAAGGCCCTCGGCCGGGATTCGAACTCGGTACCTTCTTGCTGTGAGGCGACAGTGCTAACCACTGCACCACCGTGCCGCCACAAACGTAGCTAATAAATTACAATTGTAAAAACCAAACACTTTAGACGATGCCTATTTATCAATTGTAGGCTATGAACTTGTTTAATTAGACTCATAACACACATTTGACCAATGAACGAAATTTACTTTATGTTACTACATTACAGTTTGTGTGACGGGTGTTTCTGCATTGAAGACCTTTACTTAACCAGTTCATATGACACCGGTACTGACTGACAATACTAATTCTTTTTTTCCTTGAATCCTTGACTGAACATCTGCTAATAAAACTTAGATTTGAGTGCCAGAATCATTTTTAAGTAAAAAAAACACTTTTACTACGTATGCCCCTTTAAATGGAATTCGCAACTTTCATATATGGCAATTCATGGGAATGTTTTTATGCTAATCGCAAAATAACGTGAACACGCTTGTAATTTTCGGTCAATCGGAATTCATGAACATACACACGGAATACGAACAAATCTGCCTTTCCCACGCGGTTGGATGAATCCGGCGTAAATTTCTCATACTGACTTGTTTCGTACATAAATGTACACACATATTTAGGAACATTTCATGAATGAGGCTGTAGTGAGGTTTGGTCACTTTTATTCAGAATTAATTAAGTTCAACACTCAATTAGAATTCTATACATCAGTAGAGCCAAACTTAGTGAAATAAAATAGACACGACAATGGGTTGGAAAAATGACATATGTTTTATTGGCTACAACTATGAATATGTGAATAATAGAAACAATGATTGATAAAACATTCTATGACTTAATTTTAATCGGAGGAAATTATAATTATGCGACGGCTAAATATCGAAGCTAACAGTCCTACCATTAACAAAGGTTAGTTTGTGTTATGGGTTAATGACACGCTA
>CM056380.1:10771896-10854396 GCA_029718625.1 Synaphobranchus kaupii
CCACACACACACACACAGTCACTGCCATCACTAACAGACTCACCCACACACACACACACACACACACAGTCACTGCCATCACTAACAGACTCACCCACAAACACACACACACACACACACACACACACACACACACACACACACACACACACACACACACACACACACACACAGTCACTGCCATCACTAACAGACTCACCCCCCCACACACACACACACAGTCACTGCCATCACTAACAGACTCACCCACACACACACACACACACACACACACACACACACACACACACACACACACACACACACACACACACAGTCACTGCCATCACTAACAGACTCACCCACACACACACACACACACACACACACACACACACACACACACACACAGTCACTGCCATCACTAACAGACTCACCCCCACACACACACACACACACACAGTCACTGCCATCACTAACAGACTCACCCACACACACACACACACACACACACACACACACACACACACAGTCACTGCCATCACTAACAGACTCACCCACACACACACACACACACACACACACACACACACACACACACACAGTCACTGCCATCACTAACAAACTCACCCACCCACACACACCCACACACACACAGTCATTGCCATCACTAACAGACTCACCCCACCCACACACACACACACACACACACAGTCACTGCCATCACTAACAGACTCACCCACACACACACACACACACACACACAGTCACTGCCATCACTAACAGACTCACCCACACACACACACACACACACACACACAGTGCCATCACTCACAGACTCTCTCTCTCACACACACACACAATTTATGCAGAGACACAATTATTTGAGACCAAAGTGCGAGACCAATCTTCGCATCTTATCCAAAAAAGGATACTTTGATCATAAATTTTACATTGCTACTTTGAACTATAATTGAAAAATAAATAAGTGTACATACAAGACAAACACATTAGTTCAATCTATTCTCGCAAATGGGCCCTGCGTGAAAAAAAATGCTCCATTTCCAAGATCCAGCCTTAAAAAAAAACAGCTCAAGACAACTGTGTTGTCTTGGTAACACGTGGCCTGGCCTACTCACAACAGGCTATGCTGTGGTCATGCCCATTTCAATTATCAGCTTAAATAAGGACAGGGATGTTGCAGGAAGAAGGTCTGTCAGGTCCTGTACATATCCAGCACACTCCCAGTCAAAGGAAGTGCCAGCCCAGCTCAGACTCCCCCCGCCTCTCTGTGTGGGTTCAGTCCGAGCCGTGGAACACTACACTGTCACTCCAGGTTATAAACTGTGGTAATTATATTCCCTAAAAAAGGGCAGAAGAGTCCGCAGAATCCAAAGCAAACCTCCTAAACCTAACCATAAACGTCCCTGAGAACCCCACCAAATGCATGTTAGGAGACACGATTCATGCCTCAAAAAAAAAAGATCATGCCAACGCATGTTCTTTAATTTTTTTCTTGTTTTTTTTTCTCTCCATTGTGGGGGTGCATTTGTTGATGCGTGATGCTCGAATGCATCCAATGATGAGAGGCTGTGCTTCATGGCAAGTGCAAAAATGAAATGGTGGCCCTAATCAAAATGAATCACAGGCCTAATCAAAATTATTTTCAAAATGCAACATCACAATACACGTTCTCAGGGCAAAGAACCTCAGTGGGATCAGCATTACAGACAGAGAAAGATACTCCACTGCAGCGAAAGCCCATCTGAGAGACGGTTATCCTCTCCTAATGTAGATGAGCAAGGACTCCGAGCATCTGGTTTCAAATGAATAACAGTCACTCGTCCTGGCGTCCAGTGAAACGGAGATGCAAAGACGAGCCAAACCCATAAAAAGCACGTCGAAAAAACGACTGACCTTTAGCTCTGAAAGAGCTGACCGCTCCATATCTGCTTTCAAACTCCTTCCTGTCTCCCCCCTGATCAGCTGGTGACAACGATGCCCTGTCCTTGCTTTGCTATGCAATTTCATATGGAGGGGGAGGGAGGAGGAGAGGAGGGGTTTATCGAAACTACAGAATCTGCAAGCAAAGCCTCCACTATCGCTGTATTTATGCTGCCTCCTTCCTGACAGAAACTGCATGTGGAGGTCAGTGCTCATTGCCCTGCTTGGAGAATTTTAATCAGTCACAGTTGGGTCACTGTAGGCCAGGGTGTAATCTGTTGCGGAGATGAGAATCTGAGTTGCGGAGATGAGAATCTGAGTTGAGGAGATGAGAACCTGAGTTGCGGAGATGAGAATCTGAGTTGCGGAGATGAGAATCTGAGTTGCGGAGATGAGCATCTGAGTTGCGGAGATGAGAATCTGAGTTGAGGGAGAAGAGAATCTGAGTTGAGGAGATGAGAATCTGAGTTGAGGAGATGAGAATCTGAGTTGCGGAGATAAGAATCTGAGTTGCGGAGATGAGAATCTGAGTTGCGGAGATGAGAATCTGAGTTGAGGAGATGAGAATCTGAGTTGCGGAGATGAGAATGTGAGTTGCGGAGATGAGAATGTGAGTTGCGGAGATGAGAATGTGAGTTGCGGAGATGAGAATCTGAGTTGCGGAGATGATGCTGCAGTACGCAGGTTGGAGGGTCGCTTTTGGCTGCCATTGAGCCTGGCTCCAAAACTTCTCCTTTTGGTTTGCGCTCACGGCATTAAGGGAACCTTTATATCCCACAGAGAGCCAGCAATCCCAGAGTGCACTCCTCTGTGGCACAGGCCGCAGCATGCATTTAAATGTTTTAAACGTGGACACCAAAGTAAACGAGCAGCATCAAAACGGGAAGCAAATTAGAAAGGATATATTTTTACATGTCTGCATATAGCAGATGCTCTTATTCAGAGCAACATGGACATCTTCCATTCTTTTTACGTAAAAGTCCATTTATTCAGCTGGATATATACTGAAGCAGGTCAGGTTAAGTACCGTCTCAGGCATACAATGGCAGTGCCCCATCTGGGAATAAAACCCGCAACCTTCCAAGCCCCGTTCCCTGTCCACTGGACTACACTGTCAGCCATTTTTCTTAACGTCCTGTGCATTTTAATGTTTGTGGGTTTTTTTTTCTCCTTTAATGTTGTCAACCATTTTACTCAGGCTGGGCAACCCGAATACTTTTCCAGAGTGAGATATTCACAGCTTGTAAATGCGCAGTTTGTAAACATACGGGGGGCCTCACGTATAAACATACGTGCGTACGTACAATAAAATGTGCACGTCACTTTCCCCATGGATTTGGGATTTATAAAAACAAACTAGATGTCAAAACATGCGCACATTTACGCAGAGTATGACTCATGCACGCACACATTTTTGAGACTGTGGGAACTGGCGACTCCGATGGCGGGGAAACTGGCGTACGCATATATGTACGCATTTTTTTTGCATGTATGCACCGTTTATACACGAGGCCCACAGTGTGTATATTCACAAGTGTGTAAATATAGAGTGCGGAAATATACAATGAATAAATTATGCAGTATGTAAATAACTGAAGGTCATAGCAAGTGCCTGAGAGGTCATTTGTGACACGTCGCATTATAGCTCCAATTTAACCAGCTATACTGCAGACTGAAATAGGCTGAAATGCTTCAGTGGATGAACACTGGAGACTCAAATGCACATCAAATGCACACATTGATTAAACTACCCCTAAATGCATAAAGACAATATGCATGCAATTAATTAAATGAGCAGATGCCCCTTGCACTAAAAAAAATGAAAATCCTTGTGTCTCAAACAAAATTACTTCAAAGGTACAGGACAAGAACCAGGCTTGTTCTTACTGGCATTACCTCACCTATTCTAAATGTACAAGAGATTATATTTCGATTCCAAGGTAATCTGTTGGGTAGAAAAACAGAACCATGAATTAGGCGAAACCAAAGTCACTTCCCATTTGAGAAAGCCACAAAAAACTGTCACCTGGCTTCTTGCAACAAACTAGTCAGGAAACAAATATGTCAATATCTGGTCATATCTGGTCAGGAATGAGTCCATGTTCAATGTTTACTGAAAAAGGCATGTTTCTGTCAAGATGACATGATATCATATGGGGAGAAAGCCAGAACTGCCAAAACACCAGCTGGCTGTATAATCCAACGGGCCCAGTGTGAAATCAGTAGCAGTTCAGCCAGTTTGGCAGAAAAAAAGCCAAATCGGGCAGCTCTGTATGTACAGAGAATATCAAACAAGGCATCAGGTCTCTTCCCTGCGCCTTCTCCCCAAAGCACAGTGCTGTTATTCTGCACAAAAATCTCACTGTGACCTGTCAAAATCAATCAGAGCTGCCCGGCCTATATCACTGTCAAAACTGCCACAATTAAACATTAAAGCGTTAAGCGAGACATGCTTGCCAGTGTAGCGGGCCAGATCCGGCAGGGGGGATTGAACCGTCCAGCACACCAAACTGCACTCCTGAAAAGCATATTAACAGCAGTGCCGACAATTTGTTAAATCTACACACTTTTAAGAAATATTTTCAATTAGCACTTTTGTGTAGCCTCTAAGACAACTCAAATACATTGTTATTAATACACAGTAACCCTTTCTTTCCTCTTTAAACACAGATAAAATGTTGTTAAATATGCATATTTACAGCTTTATCAGTGGTAAATTGGCCCGTCATTCTCAGTTATTCCCTGTCCTTCTCAGAGTTATTCCCAGCCTTTCTCTGAGGTATTCCCTGTCCTGCTCAGAGATATTCCCTCTGCTTCTCCAAGTTATTCCGTGTCCTTCTCCGAGTTATTCCCTGTCTTTCTCAGTTATTCCCTGTCTTTATCAGAGTTATTCTGTCTTTCTCAGAGTCATTCCCTTTCTTTCTCAGTTATTCCCTGTCTTTCTCAGAGTTATTCCATGTCTTTCTCAAAGTTATTCCCTGTCTTTCTCAGAGTTATTCCCTTTCTTTCTCAGAGTTATTCACTGTCTTTCTCAGAGTTATTCCCTGTCCTTATCAGAGTTATTCCCTGTGCTTCTCCAAGTTATTCCCAGTCCTTCTCCAAGGTATTCCCTGTCCTCCTCAGAGTTATTCCATGTCTTTCTCTGAGTTATTCCCTGTCTTTCTCAGAGTTGACGCAGCTCCAGAGGACCTCTCAATGAGCAACATGGAATACAGGACATTCTCCAGGAGAACTGCATGCGATAAAAAAATGTCTTTATTACTGGAATCATTGGTTTAATTAGGAATTCAGAAAAGCAACTGGGAGCTCATTTGGACTCTGAATAGAGGGTCTAATACAGCACTGGCTTTGCCAGCCAATAATGTGAATCTTCAAAGGCCTTCAGATATGACACGAGGCAAATTGCCTCACTTTAGAACAGCCTTAATTGAATCCTGTAAGTTAACAGTCCCTGTGGGAATGATGCCCCCCATCCAAGGTCTTTCATGGGGGGGGGGGGGGGGGGGGGGGGGGTCAATGCTCATTCCTGCTTGCTTTGCACACATTTATGACCCTTAAATCAGCCATTTTTGGGAACCAGGGATAAGGCTGTGGGCGGGGATAAGGCTGTGGGCGGGGATAAGGGCTGTGGGCGGGGATAAGGCTGTGGGCGGGGATAATGCTGTGGGCGGGGATAATGCTGTGGGCGGAGATAAGGCTGTGGGCAGGGATAATGCTGTGGGAGGGGATAAGGCTGTGGGCGGGGATAATGCTGTGGGCGCGATAAGGCTGTGGGCGGGGATAAGGCTGTGGGCGGGGATAATGCTGTGGGCGGGGGTAATGCTGTGGGCAGGGATAAGGCTGTGGGCGGGGATAAGGCTGTGGGAGGGGATAAGGCTGTGGGCGGGGATAAGGCTGTGGGCGGGGGATAAGGCTGTGGGCGGGATAATGCTGTGGGCAGGGATAAGGCTGTGGGCAGGGATAAGGCTGTGGGCGGGGATAAGGCTGTGGGCGGGGATAAGGCTGTGGGCAGGGATAATGCTGTGGGAGGGGATAACGCTGTGGGCGGGGATAAGGCTGTGGGCAGGGATAACGCTGTGGGCAGGGATAATGCTGTAGCATCACACCCCAGTATGTAAGAAAATTTTTTACCATTTACTGTATCCTATGCCTTGGGTCCAGTGGCCTGTGCCCTATATCCTGTCCCATCATATCCCAGAATCCTCCAGTATCAAGCCCGATGTCAACTCCAAATGCAGCTCTGCCTATATGAAAACCTTAATAAGACAGAATCTTCCAGCACAACCTACTCATTAATAAAAAAGACTATGGAACAGGGACATTGTGAGGTCAACATACATTTTAAATCCGCCTGCGTCTACACCCTCCCAAACCCCTCATCCTTCCTCTGACCTGAAAAGAAATGATTTCAAAGGCTTGGGCCCAATGTCAGGTGGCCAGGCCCCTCAAACAAACAGCCCAGTGAGTTTGCTGAGGAACGAGACTGGAGCTTTAAACAGAGAAGCATCCGTCTAAATGACAGCTCCTTCTGCGTCTCTCCCTGATCCAACAGGCTGGCCTTCATTTTATCAGTTTCCTACAAATGCTTAAATGCTCCAGTTGTCAGAGCATTCAAATTCCCTCCTGTAGCGCAGGCTGCATGCCGGACACACATCCCACAGCATAGCCAGATTTAAAAATATAAGATTAAGAGCGTGTGGGGCGAAATACAGACACACACACACACACACACACTCAAATGAGCGCACACACACACATGCACACACACACATTAGCTCAGTTCAGTGGAGAGTAATGTAGCTCTGTTCAGTGGAGAGTAATGTAGCTCTGTTTAGTGGAGAGTAATGTAGCTCTGTTCAGTGGAATGTAATGTAGCTATGTTCAGTGGAGAGTAATGTAGCTCTGTTCAGTGGAAAGTAATGTAGCTATGTTCAGTGGAGAGTAATGTAGCTCTGTTCAGTGGAAAGTAATGTAGCTATGTTCAGTGGAGAGTAATGTAGCTCTGTTCAGTGGAGAGTAATGTAGCTATGTTCAGTGGAAAGTAATGTAGCTATGTGCAGTGGAGAGTAATGTAGCTATGTTCAGTGGAGAGTAATGTAGCTATGTTCAGTGGAAAGTAATGTAGCTCTGTTCAGTGGAGAGTAATGTAGCTATGTTCAGTGGAGAGTAATGTAGCTATGTTCAGTGGAGAATAATGTAGCTCTGTTCAGTGGAGAGTAATGTAGCTATGTTCAGTGGAGAGTAATGTAGCTCTGTTCAGTGGAGAGTAATGTAGCTATGTTCAGTGGAGAGTAATGTAGCTATGTTCAGTGGAAAGTAATGTAGCTCAGTTCAGTGGAGAGTAATGTAGCAATGTTCAGTGGAAAGTAATGTAGCTCTGTTCAGTGGAGAGTAATGTAGCTATGTTCAGTGGAGGGTAATGTAGCTCTGTTCAGTGGAGGGTAATGTAGCTATGTTCAGTGGAGAGTAATGTAGCTATGTTCAGTGGAGGGTAATGTAGCTCTGTTCAGTGGAGAGTAATGTAGCTCTGTTCAGTGGAGGGCAATGTAGCGCTGTTCAGTGGAGAGTAATGTAGCTATGTTCAGTGGAGAGTAATGTAGCTTTGTTCAGTGGAGAGTAATGTAGCTATGTTCAGTGGAGGGCAATGTAGCGCTGTTCAGTGGAGAGTAATGTAGCTATGTTCAGTGGAGAGTAATGTAGCTTTGTTCAGTGGAGAGTAATGTAGCTATGTTCAGTGGAGGGCAATGTAGCTCTGTTCAGTGGAGAGTAATGTAGCTATGTTCAGTGGAGAGTAATGTAGCCATGTTCAGTGGAGAGTAATGTACCTATGTTCAGTGGAGAGTAATGTAGTTCTGTTCAGTGGAGAGTAATGTAGCTCTGTTCAGTGGAGAGTAATGTAGCTCTGTTCAGTGGAGAGTAATGTAGCTCTGTTCAGTGGAGAGTAATGTAGCTCTGTTCAGTGGAGGGTAATGTAGCTCTGTTCAGTGGAGAGTAATGTAGCTTTGTTCAGTGGAGGGTAATGTAGCTCTGTTCAGTGGAGAGTAATGTAGCTATGTTCAGCGGAGGGTAATGTAGCTATGTTCAGTGGAGAGTAATGTAGCAATGTTCAGTGGAGAGTAATGTAGCTCTGTTCAGTGGAGAGTAATGTAGCTCTGTTCAGTGGAGAGTAATGTAGCTATGTTCAGTGGAGAGTAATGTAGCTATGTTCAGTGGAGAGTAATGTACCTATGTTCAGTGGAGAGTAATGTAGTTCTGTTCAGTGGAGAGTAATGTAGCTCTGTTCAGTGGAGGAGTAATGTAGCTCTGTTCAGTGGAGGGTAATGTAGCTCTGTTCAGTGGAGAGTAATGTAGCTTTGTTCAGTGGAGGGTAATGTAGCTCTGTTCAGTGGAGAGTAATGTAGCTCTGTTCAGTGGAGAGTAATGTAGCTATGTTCAGCGGAGGGTAATGTAGCTATGTTCAGTGGAGAGTAATGTAGCAATGTTCAGTGGAGAGTAATGTAGCTCTGTTCAGTGGAGGGCAATGCATCAAACAAGAAGCAGGAAACTGCAGAAGATACCATGAGGTGCAGTCCATGGGAGGGGGGGGCTGATGGCCTGTCTGCGGACCGCCCTGCTGGCCGGGCCATGTGCCGTGGTCCTATATCAGTCCAAGTCCTCTCTGTCTAAACGGACCATTGGGAGGAGGCTGGACTGCCTGCTCTCCTTTTAAAGAACCAAAAAACACTACAGGAGGATTCAACAGAGGATCTGAAACTTACATCTACAATGAATATTTAAAGCTGAGTCATGTCCGTCGGTCTAGGGGGCATGGCTGTTCGTCAAAGGTCACGTTTATGCTGATATCAGGAAGAAGCCTATTTCTCCCCGACATAGAGCAGTTAATGTGTGAAGAATGTTCCAGGGCATGTACTCAAGGCAGAGGCCTTTTAGCGACCCTTCAAGGCCAGGCTTGCCATAGTGCTGGATACTCTCTGGACAGCAGGTACAATGACAACCTCACCTGGGCATTCCTCCTTTAATTCCCTATTTAGTCTGGCTTTCCCCCCAATAGGGCATTCTCTCCTATTAGGCTTTCCCCCCAATAGGGCATTCTCTCCTATTAGGCATTCTCCCCTAATGGGCATTCTCACTATTGGGAATTGTCCCCAATAGAAGATTTTCACCTGTAGGGAATTGTAGGAGCCACAGAGGGTATTTTTGTATGTACATATTTATACATTTCAATTTATATTTCATTATAATTATTTTGTTCCCATTCTAATGGGTGCTCCCTGTAGAGGCGAGAAAAGGCATAATTATGTTTCGAGGGCCTCTGATGTCTTTTTACTGTGAGTCTGTAGCTAAGCACATTTGAGCGAACATGTCTTTAAAATTATATAAGTTTTTGTTTGTTAATTCAGTTAAACAGGTTGCTTTTTCATTCTTCAATAAGCAAATGGTTTTTCTTTTCCCGGACACCTCTTTTGGAAATGTGTCTGTTTGCACACCTAAGAAACACAGCAGTTCTTCAGCAGCCACTTCCACTCAATCCACTGTGACCAAAAACAATAGGAAAGCAGAATTGAGACATACAGGCACTCCAAAAGAGTATTCTCACCTATATGGCATTCTCCTCTATAGGGCATTCTCACCTATATTGGCATTCTCCTCTATATGGCATTCTACTCTATAGGGCATTCTCCTCTTCAGAGCATTCTCCTCTATAGGGCATTCTCCTCTTCAGGGCATTCTCACCTATAGGGCATTCTCACCAAAGGGCATTCTCCACTATAGGGCATTCTCACCTATATGGCATTCTCCTCTATAGGGCATTCTCCTCTTCAGGCATTCTCACCAAAGGGCATTCTCCTCTATAGGGCATTCTCACCTATAGGGCATTCTCACCTATAGGGCATTCTCCTCTATAGGGCATTCTCACCTATAGGGCATTCTCACCTATAGGGCCGATCACTGTGATGGTTCATATTTTGTATGCTTTTTCTATTTATGCAGTTAATGTGAGCGTATATGTCTATAAATCCACGCAGCTTATTGTACAATCTGCGCTGGTTTTCCAAATCACAGCTATTTACAACTAACCGATTCACTTTGTCTTGTAAGCGCTTTATTGGACTTTAGTGTGGACAGATAAATATTTGATGTTTGATCAGTTTCACGGGACAGGCTGATTTAAAGGTGTAGGCTGTTAAAGAGAGCATGTCAATGCGCAGGCCTGTTCTCTGGACCCCAATTAACCCTCAAATTATCTTCTGGGTCAATTTGACCCGATTCAGTGTTTGACGTCTCTTAAAAATAGTTAACCTTATTTTATCATCTTGACACAATATGACTTTTCCTAATTTTTTGGAATTAAATAGTAAACATGCAATGAACATAACAAGTTATGTTTTCAAAGTCCAATACCAACTCCAGTATACAAGCTGTTTTTATTTTTAAACACTTTCTCATACAGGTTTTAAACTTCACAAACTTTCACTTACCTCAGGCTCTAAAATGAAATGTTTAATCACAGATTTGTAATATATAGGGATAAAAGGCGAGTCAATTTGGAGACACACAAAAGGTGAAAAGAAACTGTCAATAGAACAATAGATTTGTGTCAGTTTAACCTTTCGGGGTCAATATGACCCCAAACATAAAAGGTGTCATAAAATGTCAAGATAACATGAGGGTTAATGGGTGAACTGAATCTGATGTAAAACTGGCTCACGGGTTCTCTCCATGACTGATCCTCACTCCTGGCGGGAGCACGCCGCTCGGTCTGAAGCCTCATCCGCACTCGCCACAGTGCCGAAGAGGCCGTTGATGAAATGAGCGAAACCAGAGAAGGGAGAACGAGAGCAAAGCGAAGGGGTGGTGATGAACAGAATGAGAAAAGAAAACGAGAGGTGGACGAAGAAACACCTGAGGAGAGATTGTTCCGCCACAGTTGTTCCGTGTTCCAGATTAAAATCAAAAGGTGACAGATTCTTCTCTGTGAGAGCTCCTGCAGCTCCCCTGGTATTCACTCCCTGTTAACGTGAGAAAGGCACAGTCGGTTGAAAGGCACAGTCGGTTGAAAGGCACAGTCGGTTGAAAGGCACAAGTCGGTTGAAAGGCACAGTCGGTTGAAAGGCACAGTCGGTTGAAAGGCACAGTCGGTTGAAAGGTACAAGTCGGTTGAAAGGCACAGTCGGTTGAAAGGCACAGTCGGTTGAAAGGCACAGTCGGTTGAAAGGTACAAGTCGGTTGAAAGGCACAGTCGGTTGAAAGGCACAAGTCGGTTGAAAGGCACAGTCGGTTGAAAGGCACAGTCGGTTGAAAGGCACAGTCGGTTGAAAGGTACAAGTCGGTTGAAAGGCACAGTCGGTTGAAAGGCACAGTCGGTTGAAAGGCACAGTCGGTTGAAAGGCACAGTCGGTTGAAAGGCACAGTCGGTTGAAAGGCACAGTCGGTTGAAAGGTACAAGTCGGTTGAAAGGCACAGTCGGTCGATAGTTTTAGGTCTCTTTTAAAAACACATTTATTTTAGATTAGCCTTTTGTTGAATGATTTTTATTTTCTGTTTTGACTGGTCTTATTTTACTGCGTATTTTATAGATTTTATTATTGCTTTGATTTTATCTATGTTCTGCTGGTCTAAATATATGTGTTATTTTATCCTGTTTTTACTGTTTTGGAAAGTGCTGTGAGCGACTTGTTCTGAAAAGCGCTATATCAATAGTTATTATTATTATTATTATTATCATCCTCCTGATCCAGCACCTGCCTGTTCTGTGGTACTGAACTATCAGCATTAAAGACCCTCAGGTGTCGAGGTATTGGGTCAAACACTTCCCAGAGCGGCTGCTCCATCGGGCCCAATTTCCCTTCAGCTACAATTGGTCCCTAATCTCTCCTTCAAGGCAAAATCTCACCGAGCAGTTTTTAAATGCACTGATACTCTCACTGAGCACAGTTTTTAAATGCACTGATACTCTCACTGAGCACAGTTTTTAAATGCACTGATACTCTCACTGAGCACAGTTTTTAAATGCACTGATACTCTCACTGAGCAGTTTTACACAATCAATCCTTGCTACAGTGTGTGTGACTCCAGTGATTGCAGTGTGTTTGTGACTCCAGTGATTGCAGTGTCTGTGACTCCAGTGATTGCAGTGTCTGTAACTCCAGTGATTGCAGTGTCTGTAACTCCAGTGATTGCAGTGTGTTTGTGACTCCAGTGATTGCAGTGTCTGTGACTCCAGTGATTGCAGTGTCTGTAACTCCAGTGATTGCAGTGTTTGTGACTCCAGTGATTGCAGTGTGTGTGACTCCAGTGATTGCAGTGTGTGTGACTCCAGTGATTGCAGTGTGTGACTCCAGTGATTGCAGTGTGTTTGTGACTCCAGTGATTGCAGTGTCTGTGACTCCAGTGATTGCAGTGTGTTTGTGACTCCAGTGATTGCAGTGTGTTTGTGACTCCAGTGATTGCAGTGTTTGCAATCAGTCATTGCAAACACTAGACCGGCCATGCATTTCGCTAAATTGTTTTGATTGGTCCAAACCAGACAGTGATCAGCAGCTTGCTGAAGCTCCACCCATTATGGGCTTTATGAAGCCTGATTCTCTAATAAGGAGCCAGTGCTGGGGAACGAACTGCACAAACCAGCGGGTCCTCCCCTCAAGCTTTGCCATCTTCAATGAAAACTGTTAAGACCTCAGGATGTATTCAGAAACATCCACAAACTGATGAGAAGTATCAGAGGCTTTATGAGAAGATGACTGGAAAGCTCTCATTAGGCAACATCTGAGTTTAATTAAAGGGTCAGAGAAAGGGCTGGAGCTACTGAGCGCGCTCAGATAACGGATGGATCTCAGCTCAGCATGAGTGATACAGAAAGAGAGAGGGATGATTTAAAGATAAAGGAGAAAAAGAGACAGAGAAGATGGAAGAGAGAAGGAGCGATGGAGGGACTCCCGGGGGAGAGGGCAGACCAGTAACCGGAGTGGGAGAGAGCGAGCAGCGTGTCAGCTTGTGCTGATCCAAGCGGATGTCTGAAGGTGACTGTCCTCTTCCTGCCGGCCCAGCGCGCCCCACCTGATATCGATCTGCGTTTCGCACACCGCAGCGGCCCAGGCAAGCGAGTCGCCCCCACGGGAAGCCTGGCGGACGTCACGCAACGGAACCCCGTTTTTTCCCCCCTTGTACGTCAGTCCTTTTACCCGCGATCCTCCGCTCTTCCCTTTCGCGATTCCGTTCATATCCAGAGAAATCTGAGCAAAGAACAACCTTACCCAAGATGGCCGACCCCCCCCACTGACGACACATTCATCTGCACTGTGGATTTCAAGACCATGTACTGCGCGCTGGTGGAAAATGAAGACAATCCGCTGACGCTAATTACACAGCAGAGCCATTGGTGATAGATGTGGCATTTCCGATTCGGCCGCGGGTCGCCATCTCCACTTTGATGAGGGCCGTAGGTATTGCTCTGAATAGTTGTCCAGAGACAGCACACTGCGATTAATTAAAACAAGTCAAAAACTGAGCAGTGAAGGAGAAAGGCTTAGAGCATAGGAGGGCCAGTCGCGCAGATGCTTTGTGCAGGTGGGCAAAGTCAAAGTGCAGATCTACCTCCAGCTTCTCTACAGACTTAATTAATGATTCATAACAGCGCCATAACCTTGACTGCGCTCAAAGCCTTACAGCAACGCACAGTGTGAAATCAGGGTCAGAGCATCCATCACTCAAAAATAAGCTTTGCCACACAGCGAGACACGCCCTAAGAACACCACACACACAACCACACACATATGTAAAATGTTCAAACAGATTTTCCACAACACCCCATAGAAAAAAAACATTCTTGTACTTTCTCAGATACAAACAAAAACAAGCCTACAATGCACATTACAACACACAAGCATTGTTTATCACACATGGTGAGTTTGATTGATCAACATAAATCCAATTCAGAAACAAAAACTCGGCTCAGCATCCCCATACGTTTGTATTAAGTCTGACACCATGATAAAAATGATGAAGCATTAATATAGTCTGCTTACAATGGACAAGACCTTACCTGTGAACGGAGCATATTGTTGAGAGTTTGTGATGGCGTGCACAAACATTAGCACTACCTGCTTTCAACGAGCCGCTTCCTCAATAGAACAACACAACGTTTATCATACCTGATTTCCAAATGCGTCCATTAAAACGTTTCGTATACATTCTGACGACCATTTTTATATTAATGCCTTAGAAACACTTTGCCAATTGAAGATGACTATCCTCCAGAACAAAATTATCTTAACGTTGCTGAGTTTGAAATACAACAATACAACCACTTGTACGTTTGACAGCTTTGGAGCATTTCTTTCAGTAACTTTTTATTTTCAAAGGAACAACATGCATTTGAGAGAAATTCTACTATTTTGCCTGAAGCAGTGTCTCATGACACTGTCCGCCCCTTGTACCAGCGCCTTTCTCACACAAACACCAATACACACTCACAGAGCTAATATTTGTGGAAAATACTGACCTGCATTGGCGCTGACAGACACACATTCTTTTAAAGCAATTTAGACGCTCGAAAAAAAAACGTTTAAACACGTCAATATACATTGACCCGACCGAAACTATACTTGACCCTCAACGGTCACGGAATGAAAATGAAATTAAATCACTTTATACTTGTTTAAAAATAAATAAGTGCAAACTACGATATTTGATAGTACTCTATGCGAGTTTATTGCCTTTCTTTCTGCAACGGGCATACAAATAAATGTAAATATGTGATATTTTCAATAATCCGGAGAGAGAGACAGCGGTGCGCTCGCCAGACTGTGTATTTGGATACTGTGGGCAGAGGATGTTTCACAGCTGAGCACGGGACCCGTGATGATCTGAGAGGCAGGAAAAAAAGAAGGGAGAAAAAAAAACGGCAAATCTGACAGCGCGTTTGCTCTTCGTTTAAAAACGTTCAAAATGCACGGCGTGCATAAGAGCGACAGCCAAGGAAACAAACAATAATACGCGAACACGTAGGCCTATACGTGTGTGTGTAAATGTATAGAAAGGGCTATCAACGAAGGCAACTCGCATAATTGCAGAGATACAGAAATATAAGGAGCATGATTGTAGAAATAAAAATAATATTAGCCACAATCGCCGACAAAAAAATGGTCGAGGCGCAAGACTCACCTTCATAATTCCCACTTCCTTCTCAGCGTATTCGCCTGTTTTAGCTCCTTTTTGCGGCTGTATCGTATTTCTCGGTTATTGATGTTTCGCTGAATCAATTATTGCAGCTATTGTCGCTGGCTAGCTAAGCTTAAGGTTACAAACCAAAGCACGAAGACGATATTGATTTAACTGGAGAAAGGTGGCAGGAACCTACTGTCGCTGCCACACTCCAAAGAGGTAGCCATGCCTTCGAGCAGTTTAATAGGACACAGGTCAAAATTACATAGCATTACAGCACTGAGCAATATTCCAGGCAAGCAACGAGGAAACGGTGATAAGACCAAGGAGCAACAAGGGAGGGAGGGAGGGGGGTTACGGAGGGGAGGGATAGAAAAAAAGAAAGAGAACCGCCCCTGGTGTGAACGGATTGGACAGAGCTCTGGCAGTCGTGTTAGAGTACAGTATGCGTACAAATAGGGATACAAAATCCTGTACTGTTGGGATAAAGTGAATATAGTAGGGGTTTTGCAGCTCAGTTCCGCTTGCAAAAAAGAGAAAAACTGGACATTTTTGTCCCGAAGCTTGAGAAAGTATTTACTCAAATGAACGGGGGGAATCAACTCGAGACGAGTGGAAAGGGGATGAAAACAAGGTCACAGTGTCGGTATGGTTATCCACCTGCTGTTATAGTGCCTATCGTGGACCTGCACATCATCGTTCGCGTAATAGCCTACGGTTTTATGCACATCGCTGCTCTTACATGTTCAACACTCAAACAGTTCCAACTGAGTCCACATAGACTCACATAACAGACACATACACACACGACCCCATACAGACATATACAGATCCTTTCCAAAAAATTTGAATATCATGGAAAAGTTTTTTTTTTTCTCCATAATTCCATTCAAAAAGTGAAACTTTCATAGATTATAGATTCATTACACACAAAGTGAAATATTTCTAGTCTTTATTTGTTTCATTTTTCATAATTTTGGCTTACAGCTCCAGAAAACCCCCAAAACATTTCAAGAAATTAGAATAGTGTGTCGAAAATCAGCATTTACTTCAGTTATTTCAGAGAATGAGTGGAGTGGCTTGACTCGAGGAATCCGACAGTTGTAGCCCATGTCCCGGATACGTCTGTACGTGGTGATTTTTGAAGCACTGACTCCAGCCTCAGTCCACTCCCTCTGCATCTCCGCCAAATTTTGGAATCGTCTTTGCTTGACAATCCGCTGAAGCCTACGGTCATCTCTTTTGCTTGTGCACCTTCTCCTGCCACATTTTCCCTTCCACTAAACTTTCTATTGATATGCTTGGACACTACACTCTGTGAACAGCCAGCCTCCTTAGCGATGACCTTTTGTGGCTTACCCATCTTCTGGAGGGTGTCAATGATGGTCTTCTGGCCAATTGTCAAGTCTGCAGTCTTCCCCATACTGAACCAAACTGAGATACCTGTCCAATTTAACGACACACCTGTAGAAAAACTTTGTAGGTGTTTTGAGTAAATTATATGATTAGAGTGTGACACAGTCTAAAACATTCATTCTCTGAAATAACTGAAGTAAATGCTGATTTTCGACACATATTCTAATTTCTTGAAATACTGTTTTGGGGGTTTTCTGGAGCTGTAAGCCAAAATTATGAAAAATGAAACAAATAAAGGCTAGAAATATTTCACTTTGTGTGTAATGAATCTATAATCTATGAAATTTTCCCTTTTTGAATGGAATTATGGAAAAAAAAACAACTTTTCCATGATATTCAAATTTTTTGGAAAGGATCTGTATAGCCTAACATATCATCATTCACAATTTCCTACTTATCTCCACACCAAAAAACCAACAGAATATATATTTATGTCGTGTCTGCCCAACCCCGCTTTATCTGTCAACACTGATTATGTTTGTTTCCCCTGGTTTTTTTATGACTTTTTTAAAAAACTTTATTTATTTTGCTATTGTTTTTTTGTTTGTTATATCCTTCCCTCAGCGAGGCTTCATCATCATAATTTTTTTTTTTCTAAATTATAATTGTAATTAAAAATAAAGTTGGCCTCCGATGAGGGCCGGGGATGGCAGGTTATATAAAAAAAACAGTTTCAACTGAAGATGGATTAACACGTTAACAAGGGTGCCTAATTTACAGCTGAATCGTGAATTCCCTTTTGCACATCTTCCAACTGCAGCTGTGAGTGTAGATTTGTAGTATGCGGTGAAATTTTCATTTCTATTAAAAAGTCTAATAGTCAAGGCCACTTAGCAGGAAATACAAAGGAGATCGCAAATCCGATGAGCTGATTCAGCTGCTCGGATACATTTTTTAGGCACCAAATAGGAACACATAGACCGTTTTGACTAAACAAATAAAGTACGACAAAATAATTAAGTTATACATTCAGTGAAATTAGCATCATGAACTGTTGGGCTTCACTGCTCCGAGGGTCTCTAATCAATTTCAGATTTGTGGGATGACCTTACTGAATCATTATTAAACTACAGTTTTGCTAATACAGTTTGTTTCAAACATCTGTTTATAAGGAATGTTCCTTTAGACAAAATTCCAGTCGGGCATCCTCGTCCAGCAAACGTAGAAGAAGAATGGGATATGCTTGCAACGCAACTCCTCAGGATAAATACACCACAGCATATTAGTTAAGGTTAGCACTAGCAGCAAGTAATTTGATATTGTATCCAAGTAATTAGTCTTCCTGAACCGCTTTTTGGACCCGTGGTAGGCTAGCTACCATGTGTTTTATGAGTCTTTATGTAGACTTACAATCTGTACAATCAGCGTTTAGGAAAAGTGAGATGAGTCTTATATTTGTTTATTATTATTATTTACTAATTTAGCCAGTAGCCTACTCTCGTCCTGGGTAACTGACAAGGCATCAGTAGATTATACAAGTGAATTGAACAAAAAAAAAAGGCTGCTTGTTAAATGCATACTAAATGTGAGTGCAAAAATAGCTAGACACTGCCCAAGATATGAACGACCTAATTTTAATACAATCCTTTCAGTGTACATGCAGGGACTTTAACAGTATGTGAATTTACATAATACAGTAATCTGTTGAAGTGGCTACTGGGTTAGTCATAAAACAGTTCTACTTTCAGCATAGCTCATGTTCAGAGATCACTGTACTTAGTCTCAGCAGGTGGATGGGTACTGTTGCGGGCCTTTAGTGATCTTGCAGCATAGTTCCTTCTCCACTGGCTTAAATTTAGATATTTATGAGGGTGGATAGTCCGATGGGAGAGGGGTGTAGGGCGTACATGTATACGAGCGTGGGGAGTAAAAGTTTTGGGTACAGAGAAGGAGAAGCACGGTTATGTTTGTATGGTATATGTGGGATGGTCCTTTTCAAACAGCACAGAAGGAGGACCACACAGCTCTCTACCCATGGAATAAGCACCTCAAATCAGCAGCATGTGCTCTCTACCCATGGAATAAGCACCTCAAATCAGCAGTATGTGCTCTCTACCCATGGAATAAGCACCTCAAATCAGCAGTATGTGCTCTCTACCCATGGAATAAGCACCTCAAATCAGCTGTATGTGCTCTCTACCCATGGAATAAGCACCTCAAATCAGCTGTATGTGCTCTCTACCCATGGAATAAGCACCTCAAATCAGCTGTATGTGCTCTCTACCCATGGAATAAGCACCTAAAATCAGCAGCATGTGCTCTCTACCCATGGAATAAGCACCTCAAATCAGCAGTATGTGCTCTCTACCCATGGAATAAGCACCTCAAATCAGCAGTATGTGCTCTCTACCCATGGAATAAGCACCTCAAATCAGCAGCATGTGCTCTCTACCCATGGAATAAGCACCTCAAATCAGCAGTATGTGCTCTCTACCCATGGAATAAGCACCTCAAATCAGCAGTATGTGCTCTCTACCCATGGAATAAGCACCTCAAATCAGCAGCATGTGCTCTCTACCCATGGAATAAGCACCTCAAATCAGCAGCATGTGCTCTCTACCCATGGAATAAGCACCTCAAATCAGCAGTATGTGCTCTCTACCCATGGAATAAGCACCTCAAATCAGCTGTATGTGCTCTCTACCCATGGAATAAGCACCTCAAATCAGCAGCATGTGCTCTCTACCCATGGAATAAGCACCTCAAATCAGCTGTATGTGCTCTCTACCCATGGAATAAGCACCTCAAATCAGCTGTATGTGCTCTCTACCCATGGAATAAGCACCTCAAATCAGCAGTATGTGCTCTCTACCCATGGAATAAGCACCTCAAATCAGCAGCATGTTCTTATCTTGGTTAAAGGAGGACCCAAGTTCAAAATAGATATACAGGCAGGTCCAAAAGTATTGGACAGTGACACAATTTTTGTTGTTTTGGCTCTCTGTACTCCAACACATTGGATTTGAAATGGAACAGTATGAGATTAAAGTGCAGACTTTCAGCTTTAATTTGAGGGTTTTTAATGGGTGAACAGTGTAGCAATTGTACTTATTTTTATACATAGCCCCCCCCCCCCCTCCCCCCCATTTTAATTGGACAAATTAACATGAACTTTAATAAAGGTATCATATTTAATATTTGGTTGCATATCCTTTGCATGTCATAACTTCCTGATGTCTGTGACCCAACAACATCAAAAGACTCTTGATATCTTATTTTCAGGCACTCTTACAAGCGATACTATAATCTCTCTGCATTTGAATGGATCTCTATGGGAATTGAGGGGTGGGACTAGATTTAGCTGTAAATTACACTGGAACAGTATGGTACACATGGTTGGTTAAATGTCTGTAAGTCATCAAGGGTGTGGAGTATCAAACTAGCCTCAAACCATCACTCTGCTGCCAGATATGCAGTATATATGGATGGATCACTTGTTGTTTCTCCTGATTTATTTTCCTATTGAACTCTATGGAAAAATGAGTCAGGAGAAACAACCCTTAAAATGTAAGAGTACCTGAAAATAAGATATCAAGAGTCTTTTGGTGTTGTTAGGTCACAGACATCAGGAAGTCATGACATGCAAAGGATATGCAACCAAATGTTAAATATGATAACTTTATTAAAGTTTATGTTAATTTGTCCAATCACTTTTGGTCCCCTAAAATGGGGGGGACTATGTATAAAAATAGCTACAATTGCTAGACCCTTCACCTGATATGGAACAGTGCACTGTTCCATTTCAAACCCAATGTGCTGGAGTACAGAGCGAAAACAAAAATTGTGTCACTGTTCAAATACTTATGGACCTGACTGTACATGTACATTTCATTTATTCATTTTATTTATTTTATAAAATGTTTCCAGTTAACAGTTTACAATGCAAGTTCTAATGCAAGAGTATTTTCTTCAAAGCAAAACACTTTTATTTTGTTTGTTCATCTTTTTGAAGGGTCACAGTGAATACAATTAAAAGGGTGAAAAGTGTAATACTGTGATATTTTTGGAGACAATAATCGTACAGTGAAAATATCATATCATTACACACCTAAATGTGGGATATTTTTAAACGTTATAGCATTATAGCGTTTGCCTTTATTACTCACTTATTAGTAAATTCAGAAATACACAGGGAATCATTCATCTGTGCAGCATAATTATCGACAAATAGTTAACAAGTGGCCATTTTTTGCCTTGTTTTTTGATAATACAGTGGACTATGATTTATAAAGTGAACAAGATGTCTTGGGAGAGGTGGCAAAGACTGCAGAAATGTGCCTAATTTCAAATGGGTAACTATTTTAAATGGCAAGATTATATTGCTACTACATTTCACTCAGTTCCATGGCTCTGGTGCGTACATGGCGCATTCATAGGACGAAAACATTGTACTGATCAGTTCAGTACTTTTACCAGTATCGTGGGAATATGGTGTCTTTCATAGACATTTTCTATTTGAAAAAGAAAAAATGGTATTTAGCTTGGTTTTAGACAAAGCGTTAACAATGCGTTTAGAAAAGCGTTAACAATGCGTTTTACTATCCGATGAGGGATTATTCCATCAAAGAATCTCATATTTTAAACGTCATTTTAACCTGTGACCGATTCTGCAGTGTTTACAGTGTTGCATGCTGGGTAATGTATTCCTTGCAGGCACTTACACAATACCCAATGAAGACACATACGACTACACAAACCACAAATCCGTGCTGAACCCACTTCCTTCTTGTCCCCAGTCCACGTTAAAAACATTTTTTAAAACATGGCGTCGGAACCCGACAGTACTGAAGAAAATACCACGAAACACAACGTTTCTAAAGATGAAGAGGATAAAAAAGCTGGACCTATTTCATTTGGTTTTAGTAAAACGTTAAATAAATTGAAAACACCCGGCCATAATCGTGAAGAGGCTGGCAAGGCAGACGAGCGAGATTATTTAACCGGCGTTGAAGGGAAGGAACTGAAAAGGTACGTTACGGGATGTTGCTAACGTTAGCTGCGCTAGTGTTTACTGAAATACTAATGTAGCTAATGTATATTTTAAATGTCCAGTTTTACTACACCTGGTTCTCCAGTGTAAATACTGGATGCAGTACTCTAGCCCAACAACACCCCACCACCAATTTACTAACGTTAGCAAGTGCTTAATTTGTACCACCGCCTGGCTTCAATCACCAAGTTCCCGTAATGCTAACTCGCATTGAAAGGGGTACGTTATAAATCGTTTTAGTTGGCAAGATAACGTTATCTATTTATATTGGCACTAACGTTAACTGCTCAGGAACCTTCATAGTTATGTATTGAACTAACTTATAGCCAGTTGGCTGTGACACGATTCCCTGAAGGATAAGCATCCCCGTAGTCTATCAAGCTATGAGTAATGTTATCTCGATAGTTAGCCGGGACACGTTAGCTGGGTGCCTCACTAACCTGTTCAGACAGAGGAGGGGAACACGTCTATCTATGATCACTAACCGGCTAAAACTAACGTTACCGTTAGCTAATGTATGTCAGGTGATTTAGGTGATAATCACCGCTTTTATCGTCTTGACTTGTGGTAAAGTTTGCTAGTCGAGCTAGGTAGCTCAAAGCCATAGCTCAAAGCCATAGCTCAAAGCCTTGCTCGAGCTAGGACATGTCAGCGGACAAGCAAGCGCAGCATCGCTAATGCAATGCTATCTAGGCAGTTAGCGCAGCCTGGCTCAATACCTGCCTTTAAGCATAAATACAGCCGATGCTTTTCTCTATACGTTAGATCGTGACTTGCGAAGGTGGATCTGGTACAGAGCATGAGCACACTTTATCTGATTAAACTGCACCAGGGATAAAAGCCCAGTAGTACTTCGACAATCGTTACAAAGACAGTATTTTGAGCAGTCTTACCTGTTGGGAAATGCAGAGATATCGGACGACAAATCGGCTATTTGCCACAGTGTAGTGTTGTTATACGTGGTAACTTTGTGTCCATAATCTTATTTGTTTTATTTTACGGTCGTATGGAGTATGTTGAACCCCGCTGTCTCAGCAACATCAGTTTTCCCTTGAACGTTTCTCCTGTGCTCGTGCGGGAATCTAACATTGTTTCTGCGCACATCCAGCCACTAGTAACATGTAACGTTAGGCCCGGAGCTACATGTAACGTTAGACCCCGTGCTACATGTAACGTTAGGCCAGGCGCTACATGTAACGTTAGGCCCCGAGCTACATGTAACGTTAGGCCCCGAGCTACATGTAACGTTAGGCCCCGAGCTACATGTAACGTTAGGCCCCGAGCTACATGTGACGTTAGGCTCCGAGCTACATGTAACGTTAGGCTCGAGCTACATGTAACGTTCGGCCCCAAGCTACATGTAACGTTAGGCCTCGAGCTACATGTCACGTTAGGCCCCAAGCTACATAGCTGGGACTAAGGTGAACCACACCGTCAAAGCTGCGGGCCCACTCATTCAATCCCTGTTTGAATCAGCTGAAAAAAATGTTACTTTTCTACATTTGGAGAGATTAATGCATTCAAATAGTCAGCTAAATCGGTAATAAAGGCTGCAAATAATACAGATGCTTTAAGTCCAATCTCTTCATTCTGTTGCAGAACTTTGTTCAGTTTAAATGTTACGAGCTTTGTGCTTGTAACGTTACCATGTCTGTTGATCAACTGGAAAATACTTAATATAAAATAGCATGGGAGTTGGAAGTAGGTGCAATACAAATGAGTTAAAATTCAGTATTTTAAGATCATTCTATTATTGCTTTTATTTATCCTGTATATTTACAGGAAAACGGCATTGAGATTGACATCTTTCATGTGGGACCTGACATCTACACAGTTATAAAAACAATATCACAGTGACAAGACACACAAACAGCTGAAGGAGAAAGGTTGTATCAGTCTACAAAAAAATATTAAAGGCAACACTCCATAGTTACAGAATTTAAGAATGAAGCGTTTAAAATCAGGAAACGCCAGTAACACGGCCAAATCCGAGTTGATTCTGATTCTGCGTCGCTTCAGGGAAATGCACACGCTAAGACAAATGCAGGTGATTTTAGCGTTCAGAGTTGGCTGAGAGCTTTACCCCTCAGTTCAGCCAATGCACATTGATCTCTGGAGCCTTTTATCAATCAAATGTCTGCTACGTATCCAGTGATGGCTGCACAGGGGTTCATTCTCCCTGTGAGCTGCTTTGAGAGCTGATTAATTGGTGCTATGAATTCAGTCTGCTGCTGAGCGGTATTAATTAGCACGGTGGTTGTAAGCGCATCTGCGGTTTGGACAATCCCATTTGCATATAGTTTTCACTCGCAGATCTTTTATAATATCAAATGTGCATTTTACTGAAAAACATCCATTCTTTTTTTTTCCTGAACCTGACAGATACCAGGTTGATATCAGCAACTGTGACTGCTTTTTTTTTTATAGCTCTCTCTCTCTCTCTCTCTCGCCCCCCCCTGCTCTCTGTAGTACCAAACCAGTGGAGAAGGCTAAAGAGCTGGTAATCCCTCTAATCAATAAGAACCGCTGGTATAGGTCGGAAGGGCCCAGAAAGGTCACTGGAGAGGATGGTGACCTTCGACCCTCTCAGGAACAGGATTCTGTGGAGTCGCAGGCTGTCAAGGAGCTCATTGAAGGTTATTAATATTTATTAATATCTTATCACTATATTATGGCTGTTCGCCGACAGTAGTTATGATGATTTTAAGGGTGCGACACCTATATGATATCAGAAGCTTTAAAATGGTTTGACCCAGGTCTGCTGTCCGCATGCTGGGAGCTTCTCAAAGTGGTCTGACCTGTTTCTGAAGAGTAAAAATAAAGGAAGATATGAAGAAAGCAGCACTGTCCGGTCTGCACTAGGAAATCACGCCTTTATACATCTCTAACTAGTAAATATGATATGTATTTAAATTTTATTCCCCCATTGAAGACGGCTCTGCCCTAGGGAGCTGGAGTATTCTCCCCCTCCCTGGCAGAGAGATAGAATCACCTCCAAAGATACACCTCTTCAAAATGGCTTTCAGTCTATGCTACAGTGTGTTTCTGTGGTCTGAGTTCCACTAGGACTGCTGCTTTGGGGATTAAAATGTTTTTTTTTTTGAGAGAGCTGAGTGTGTTTTGTCCCTGGGTTTTGGTTCAGAGTCCCAGAGGCGGCAGGAGCAGTGGGATAGGGGGGAACAGATGGACCCCAACCTGTCAATCCCCCTGCTGATGCAGAACCAGGCCCCGGATGGCTTTGAGGATGGAGACCAGGTCAAGGTCGACCTGCGGCCGGAGTCGGTGAGTCTGGGGTGGAGGCGCAGGGGTGGAGGGAGTCTGTAGAGACTTGGGTTTGAGGCGCAGGGGTGGAGGGAGTCTGTAGAGACTTGGGTTTGAGGCGCAGGGGTGGAGGGAGTCTGTAGAGACTTGGGTTTGAGGCGCAGGGGTGGACGGTGTCTGTTGAGATTTGGGTTTGAGGCACAGGGGTGGAGGGCGTCTGTAGAGACTTGGGTTTGAGGCGCAGGGGTGGACGGTGTCTGTTGAGATTTGGGTTTGAGGCGCAGGGATGGAGGGAGTCTGTAGAGAATTGGGTTTGAGGCGCAGGGATGGAGGGAGTCTGTAGAGACTTGGGTTTGAGGCGCAGGGGTGGACGGTGTCTGTAGAGAATTGGGTTTGAGGCGCAGGGGTGGAGGGCGTCTGTAGAGAATTGGGTTTGAGGCGCAGGGGTGGAGGGAGTCTGTAGAGAATTGGGTTTGAGGCACAGGGGTGGAGGGAGTCTGTAGAGACTTGGGTTTGAGGCGCAGGGGTGGAGGGAGTCTGTAGAGAATTGGGTTTGAGGCGCAGGGGTGGAGGGAGTCTGTAGAGAATTGGGTTTGAGGCGCAGGGGTGGAGGGAGTCTGTAGAGAATTGGGTTTGAGGCGCAGGGGTGGAGGGAGTCTGTAGAGAATTGGGTTTGAGGCGCAGGGGTGGAGGGAGTCTGTAGAGAATTGGGTTTGAGGCACAGGGGTGGACGGTGTCTGTTGAGATTTGGGTTTGAGGCACAGGGGTGGAGGGAGTCTGTAGAGACTTGGGTTTGAGGCGCAGGGATGGAGGGAGTCTGTAGAGAATTGGGTTTGAGGCGCAGGGATGGAGGGAGTCTGTAGAGAATTGGGTTTGAGGCGCAGGGGTGGATGGTGTTCAAGGGGCAGAGTCAGAGCTGGGCAGTCCAGTATGAGCGGGAGGGACGGACGGACGGACGTGCGGCAGGCTGCATATGAAAGAAACTTAGCACTTCCTTTGATTTTGTATGTTCAGCACCTGAGTTGGAGTTTCATTTTAATGGACTACATGTCCCATGTAAAGCATGTGGAGATTTTCACTGTATTTTACTATGTTAGTAAACAGAAAACCGCTATACAAATAAAATGCACTATTTTAAGTATTTTTATTCAAAAACTGAAAAGCAGTATGGTTTTACTGAGACCAGTCACTGGACCCCCTTGTTACAGACACCTGTGTGGGAGGGAGCAGGAGAAAGGAGGGGGAGGGTTGGGGGGGTGGGGTAGATGGTGGGGGGAGGAGCCGGAGGAGGCGGAGGAGGGGGAGAGGAGAGCACTATGCTGACCGCAGCATCTCACCACCAGCCAACCTGAACCAGGATCAACAAGGATGAGAAATTATGAGATTAATGCAGTTGAGTGTGTGAAAGAGAACTGCATGAGTGTTCTCACATGGGTGTGTGTGTGTGTGTGTGTGTGTGTGTGTTGCAGTCCGTGTGCCTGTGCGTCAGCAGGATGGCGCAAGGCAACCCTCATGCCTGTGTGTGTGCTTGCATATGTATGTGTGCGCTTACGTAGGTGTGTGTGTGTGTGTGTGTGCGTATATATGTCGGAGAGTATATGTAGGTCTGTGTGTGCATGTGTGTGCGTATGTAGCTGTGTGTGTGTGTACCTCACCACCTAATACTAATGTCTGATGTGCAGAGTCAGCACTTTCCCCGTTATATCCCAACCTCTCTCTCCCCATCTCTCTTTCCCCCTCTCTCTTTTACCCACTCACACTCTCTCTCTCTCTTTCCCTCTCCCTCCCACTCGCTCATTCACTCACTCATCCTGCATCTTTATCACACCACTGGGACTTGGGCCTGCCAGGTGTGACAGTCCAGTTGCCAGGAAACAAGGGGGGTGGGGGTGAACACAGAGTGGGCAGCTGGCTTTAGCATAACGTGCTGTCTTTAATGTAACATGCTGGCTTTAGCATAACGTGCTGGCTTTAATGTAACATGCTGGCTTTAGCATAGTGTGCTGTCTTTAATGTAACATGCTGGCTTTAGCATAATGTGCTGGCTTTAATATAACATGCTGGCTTTAGTGTAACGTGCTGGCATTAGTGTAACATGCTGGCTTTAGTGTAACGTGCTGGCATTAGTGTAACATGCTGGCTTTAGTGTAACGTGCTGGCATTAGTGTAACGTGCTGGCATTAGTGTAACATGCTGGCTTTAGTGTAATGTGTTGGCTATGGAGTAACGTGCTGGTGTATCTTATGCTTTTAGTGTAGCATGCTAGCTTTATTGTAATGTGCTGGCTTTAGGATAAAGTACTGTGTGTAGCATAATGTGATGGCTTTAGCATAAAGTACTGTGTGTAGCATAATGTGCTGGCTATAGCATAATGGGATGCCTTTAGCATAAAGTGCTGTGTGTAGCATATTGTGCTGGCTATAGCATAATGTGATAGCTTTAGCATAAAGTACTGTGTGTAGCATAATGTGCTGGCTTTAGTGTAACATGCTGGTTTTCGTTATAATGCAAGCACAACATATTTTCTGTTCATTGTCAGTGTAAATTGCCTATTCCATTCTAAATTATTCCAATCCATTCGTTCAGAATTGAAAATAAGACATCTTGTTTAAATGAACTGCTATTTATTTCTTATTTGCAAACCATTCATGTTTAGTGCTGAATTACTAGCCAGACAGTAAGGGAGTGAGTTCGGACGGTCAGTGACTAAGTTTACTTCGCCGACCGTTAATGCCGGAATTATTTCAAATTCAGTGTCTGCAAATACCTTGAAAATGGCTTTAGATCGCTTCCTCATAGGCTAGTTGTGCGCCCTCTTGTGTCTCCATTGAGTAAGTCAATCTTACGGAGAGCCAGAATTATTTCATTTATCCAAATAGGCTATGTATATGAAAAAAAAACAAAGAAATGTAAATCTATAGTCGACTTCGTCGCTAAGGAAATTCTTAGTCAAAGATTAGGTTGTGTCAGTGTAATGTGATTGTATCTGACTGTAATTTGGTTGTGTATGTGTAATTGGGTTGTATGTTAGTCCACAGCAGCAGACTATGACAGTGTTCCTGTTGAGGCCTACGGGATGGCCATGCTGAAGGGGATGGGCTGGAAGGAAGGAGAGGGAATTGGCAGGACCTTTAAACAGTGAGTCTCAGTAACACTCGCACACTTACCATAGCCACAGGGCACTCCCCAATCCCCACTGCACACTTAGCATAGCCGTAGAGCATTCCCCAATCCCCACTGTACACTTACCATCACCGTAGGGCATTCCCCAATCCCCACTGCACACTTACCATCGCCATAGGGCATTCCCCAATCTCCACTGCACACTTACCATCGCCATAAGGCATTCCCCAATCTCCACTGCACACTTACCATAGCCATAGAGCATTCCCCAATCCCCACTGCACACTTACCATCGCCATAGGGCATTCCCCAATCCCCACTGCACACTTACCATAGCCATAGAGCATTCCCCAATCCCCACTGCACACTTAGCATAGCCGTAGGGCTTTCCCCAATCCCCACTGCACACTTACCATAGCCATAGGGCATTCCCCAATCCCCACTGCACACTTACCATCGCCATAGGGCATTCCCCAATCCCCACTGCACACTTACCATAGCCATAGAGCATTCCCCAATCCCCACTGAACACTTACCATCGCCATAGGGCATTCCCCAGTCCCCACTGCACACTTACCATCGCCATAGGGCATTCCCCAATCCCCACTGCACACTTACCATCGCCATAGAGCATTCCCCAATCCCCACTGCACACTTACCATCGCCATAGAGCATTCCCCAATCCCCACTGCACACTTACCATAGCCATAGAGCATTCCCCAATCCCCACTGCACACTTACCATCGCCATAGGGCATTCCCCAATCCCCACTGAACACTTACCATCGCCATAGGGCATTCCCCAATCGCCACTGCACACTTACCATAGCCATAGGGCATTCCCCAGTCCCCACTGCACACTTACCATCGCCATAGGGCATTCCCCAATCCCCACTGCACACTTACCATAGCCATAGGGCATTCCCCAGTCCCCATTGCACACTTACCATCGCCATAGGGCATTCCCCAATCCCCACTGCACACTTACCATCGCCATAGGGCATTCCCCAATCCCCACTGCACACTTACCATCGCCATAGGGCATTCCCCAATCCCCACTGCACACTTACCATCGCCGTAGGGCATTCCCCAATCCCCACTGCACACTTACCATCGCCATAGGGCATTCCCCAATCCCCACTGCACACTTACCATCGCCATAGAGCATTCCCCAATCCCCACTGCACACTTACCATAGCCATAGGGCATTCCCCAGTCCCCACTGCACACTTACCATAGCCATAGAGCATTCCCCAATCCCCACTGCACACTTACCATAGCCATAGGGCATTCCCCAGTCCCCACTGCACACTTACCATAGCCATAGGGCATTCCCCAGTCCCCACTGCACACTTACCATAGCCATAGGGCATTCCCCAGTCCCCACTGCACACTTACCATAGCCATAGGGCATTCCCCAGTCCCCACTGCACACTTACCATAGCCATAGAGCATTCCCCAATCCCCACTGCACACTTACCATAGCCATAGGGCATTCCCCAGTCCCCACTGCACACTTACCATCGCCATAGGGCATTCCCCAATCCCCACTGCACACTTACCATCGCCATAGAGCATTCCCCAGTCCCCACTGCACACTTACCATAGCCATAGGGCATTCCCCAGTCCCCACTGCACACTTACCATCGCCATAGGGCATTCCCCAGTCCCCACTGCACACTTACCATAGCCATAGGGCATTCCCCAGTCCCCACTGCACACTTCCCATCACCATAGGGCATTCCCCAGTCCCCACTGCACACTTACCATAGCCATAAGGCATTCCCCAGTCCCCACTGCACACTTACCATCGCCATAGGGCATTCCCCAGTCCCCACTGCACACTTACCATCGCCATAGGGCATTCCCCAATCCCCACTGCACACTTACCATAGCCATAGGGCATTCCCCAGTCCCCACTGCACACTTACCATCACCATAGGGCATTCCCCAGTCCCCACTGCACACTTACCATCGCCATAGGGCATTCCCCAATCCCCACTGCACACTTACCATAGCCATAGGGTATTCCCCAGTCCCCACTGCACACTTACCATCGCCATAGAGCATTCCCCAATCCCCACTGCACACGTAGAGCATTCCCCATGATAGTGCTATAGCACTAACACACTTACCAGAGCTATAGGGCATTACCCACTGGAGTGCTGTAGCACTAACACACTAACCATAGCCATAGGGCACACGCATGAAAACAAACACACATATACACACACACACTCATACATGCACTCCCCTAACCCACTCCCGAACCCTCTCCCCTTCTCTTTCCCTCTCTCTCAGGGATGTGAAGCCGATCGAGCACGAGCTGCGTCCAAAGGGTCTGGGCCTGGGTGCAGACCGCTCCGCCCTGAAGGACCTGGAGCCCAGCAGACCCCGCCGGCCCCCTAAACCGGGCGAGGAGAAGGGCAAGGAGGACGAGGCCTTGGTGCTTGGGCCAGGGGGCTGCATCCTGGTGCAGTCTGGGGCCCACAAGGACCTCTACGGGAAGGTGAAGCTTAGCAGCCATACCACCCTGTGAACTTCCATTGGCTAAATGCTGAAGCTAAGCAGCCATACCGCCCTGTACCCTTCCATTGGCTAACTGCTGAAGCTAAGCAGCCATGCCACTCTGTACTCTTCCATTAACTAACTGTTGAAGCTAAGCAGCCATGCCACCCTGTACCCTTCCATTGGCTAACTGCTGAAGCTAAGCAGCCATGCCACCCTGTACCCTTCCATTGGCTAACTGCTGAAGCTAAGCAGCCATGCCACCCTGTACCCTTCTCAGGTGCTGTTTGGCCAGTAGGGGTCACTCTTCCCTCTAGACCACACATAAATGCAATTCCGTTCTGACAGAGTTCTATCTCTCCTTCTGTCCCGTGCGGCTTCGCAGATTGAAGGGGTGGATCCAGACAACGCCCGGCTCATGGTGAAGCTTGCCATTGGTGGGAAGACGGTGACAATCAGCCAGTATGCTGTGCAATTAGTCTGTCGCAAAGAGTATGACAAGAACAGCAAGGACCTCAGTAAGTTACTGATATCACCCACATTTAATACGGTCAGGTAATTATATTTTAGACTGATATCACCAACATTTAATACTGTCAGGTAATTGCATTTGTGATAAATGTCTTGACAAGTGTCCTTAATCATACAAAGTGTCTGTTATATTCATATTTAATTGCACAATATTTTACATTGTCCAAAACTACCCATTGAAATTTATATAGGCCTACACTAGCGTTCAAAACTTTGGAATCACTGAGACATTTTTATGTTTTTGAAAGAAATTGATACTTTTATTCACCAAGGTAGCATTAAATTGATAAAAGATATACAGTCAAGACATTGATAATGTTACAAACTACTATTTCATTCTATTTCTACTTTTGCAATTTTAGCCATTTTTACACAGTTTCCCCATTTTAGGGCACCAAAAGTAATTAAGATATATTTAATATTTGGTTGCATATCCTTTGCATGATATGACTTCCTGATGTCTGTGAACCAACATCAAAAGACTCTTGATATCTTATTTTCAGGTACTCTTACACGCGATACTATAACCTCTCTCTGCATTTGAATGGATCTCTCTGGGAATTGGGGGGTGCGACTAGATTAAGCTATAAATTGCACGGGAATAGTATGGAACCCATGGTTGGCTAAATGGCTGTAAGTCATCAAGGGTATCAAACGAGCCTCAAACCATCACTCTGCTGCCAGATATGCAGTAGATATGGATGGATCACTTTAAGGGTTGTTTCTCCTGACTCTTTTTTTTTTTACATAGAGCTCAGTAGGAAAATTAGTTAATTTTGGTGCCCTTAAATGGGGGGGGTATAAAAATGGCTACAATTGCGAAAGTAGAAATAGAAATAGTAGTTTGTAACATCAATAATCTTGACTGTATTTTTTGATCAATTTAATGCTACCTTGGTAAATAAAACTCATTCAAAAAATAAAAATGTCTGTGATTCTAAATCTTTGAAGGCAAGTGTATATATACTTAGACTACTATATTTCTACTCTATTCATATCGTCTGTTTTTATAAGTGTTATGTTTCCTGTATTTTCACCTTGGAATTAAAGGTAAATGGGAATGATTCCATATATATACTAATGCTGGTGTATTTGAGCCTGTTCTCTGCCAACAGGTCTATTCCACCTCAACCCAAAACAGCACGACTTCATATTTTGTTTTCTGTAATCAGTTACGTGTTGTTTTGCATACACACTCACACACACACACACACACACACACATTAAATGCGCACAAATGCTTATGCTGACACATTTATTGCAGTTCTCTCATTTTTATAATAAAAATGCAAGACCTTGTCATTCTTGCTTTTCATTTTATTTCATTTTTTCAACCCCCGCCCCCCCCTTTATGTCACAGGTCGCCTCAGCAAAGCCCACAAGGAGAAGGAGAGAGAGAAAGAGAAGGAGAGAGAGAGGGAGCAGGAGAGAGAGAAGAAGGGGAGAGAGGAGCAGAGGAGTAATGGCCAAGAGGAGAAGAGGAAGGAGAGGCACACGGACAGAGAGAAGGATGGAGGGAGGGACCGTCTAAAGAGGAAGCACCAGGACTGGAGTGGTGAAAGGTAGGACTGGTACCCCCGCTGTACCCCAACTCGTAACTACGGCTACTGCAGATTGCTTCTTCTAAACAAGTAATTTTGAGTACGTCATGTAATTTTCTAAACATGCCAATGTATTTTTACATGTTCTTAGGTCTCATAAACTTTTATTACGCAGTTTTGTTGAATGCTCGATTCTGATTAGTCACTTCAGGCATTCTGCGGTCTAATATTACTGATAAATGACCGTTGCTATGGGTTACAGACCATTTAAATTGGAACGCTTTTCATCGCCCCGCAGAAAGAAACAAGATTAATTTTTAAATTTTCTTGAGGCTGGAGAGGTATTGTCTGTGACTGGGCACAGATCAAGTAGTCTGATGAGTATATTCATATCACTTTCTAAAAATGGTAATATATTTTTACATCTTCTTATGTATACTTAACTTGCATGAATCAGTTTTTGTTCCTCAGTATGAAATGAAATTCATTTCATGCTTGCTGTGTCATATTTATTATAAATGCAAAACTAATATTGGGGTAGTCCACAGTAACTGAAAGGATAGCGTGGTAAAGTCCAATACAGCTACATAATAGAGACTGATACACGCTTTTATAACCGTCAGGAGGAAATAACCGTATCAGTGTTATTATGTAACTGTATTGGACTTTACCATGCAAATATGAAATGATCATATTTTAATGCATCAGTTTCTTGACTTGGGACACATGTACGACAAGTTCGCTCTTAAGTAGCTACACACGGCTCTCCTCTTCCTGCCCCACCCATGCCCCGCCCCCATTTATGACATCAGGGAAAAGCCCCACCCAGTGAAGGAGTCTCGCCTTCCCCCGCCCGCCCCATCCTGGCTGCAGAGAGACCTCAGGGTGCGCTTCATTGACAAGGCCTTCAAGGGGGGGAAGTACTACAACTCCAAGGTACACCTTCTTGAAGATACAGGGGGTGGACAAAATATCGGAAACACCTACAAGAACTGAATGTCTAGCAACTGATAACGAGTAGGCCCAACCTTTGCCTTCATAACAGTTTCACTCCTTCGAGGAATGTTGTCGTACAATTTCTGAACTGTGTGTAGTGGGATATTGGCCCATTGTTCAAGAAGGACAGCCTCCAGTTCTTTGAGGGATGAAGGAGGTGGAAATCTAGTTCGCACTCTGCGCTCCAGAACTTCCCATAAAGGTCCAATTATGTTTAGATCTGGTGATTGTGCAGGCAATGGAAGCAGGGCTCGAGACTAACAACATCCCGAAGTCCCGGGAGGATAAAATTGTGTCCGGGGACGAACAGAAATCCTCCTCGGGGACGCATTCGAAAGGGGGAAAAAAAATTTTTATGCTCATTCATCAGATTAATAAGATTGAGCACCCGCCCTCTCGCACGTGTTCGAGCCCTGCCAGAACCGCTTGTCACGGTGTTACTTCCCTCTAATACACCGTAGATACGGGTTTTACCAACGTTTGCCGTTTCAGTCTGTTGTGGACTGCACTCGAAAAGCAAGACAAACGTTGGAAACGTTTCGAAACTTAAGCACTTGTTACTGTACTGTCAGTTGCGCAAGTTCCCCGCGGCTGCGCATGATATCCGTTTGCTAATTGAATAAATTAATGTTTTCTGTTTCTGTGATTTTCAACTACTTTAGCCCTTTTCGAGCTGGTTATTTTAGTTATTACTGACAAGGTGCATGATTTTAATCCAGCACGGATCTGCAATGTTTCGTTTTTACAAGTCGGGAAAGTAAGAACGAAGCGAATGATAATCCGTGTTTCTCCGAACTCGAGAGGTTCTTCAGTAGCCGAACGTTAACGGCAAACCTGTTCGAATGGACCCTGCAGTAGGCTAATGGCAATGCAAGTGCGTACGGGAAGTGTTTATCTTGGTTTTTGGCAACCGTTTTTAAAAAACATTTTTACACACACACCTGGTTTTTTGCCCAAACTTTGGATTTTTTGGTGCATGTGAACACCTTGAAACTTGAAAGTCGCTCGTATTCTGCAAATTGGCATAGCCTACTACAGTAACCACTAAGCATCAAAACAGCCTCATTGCTCGGAATATTGGTTGCGTTTGCCATGGTACTTTTCACTGCACATTTTATATAGCCTACATCTGTCAGGTCTTATTTATATATCCTATTGTTATTGATCTATGGTTATCCACGGATAGGAGTTAGAATTCAGCAGGGATATAGATTTTTACCTTTTCATTGTGTGGTGTTATTCAACATGAATTTATACAAATATTCTAATGTATACAGATATCCAGATGTATTAAAACGAGTAAAAGATGACTCATCAGACCATGTCACTTTTCTCCATTGCTCTGGGGTCCAGGGTTTGTGTTCCTTGCACCATATTCTGCGTTTTTGTGCATTAGCCTTGGAAACAAATGGTTTCCAAATGGCGGCCCTGCCATAAATACCAGCTATGTGAAGCTCACAACGTTACTGTTTTTGTTGAGACTGGTTCAGATATGGATTGATTCAATTCTGTGGTGATTGTTAGAGATGTAGTTCTGTGGTTTTACCAACTATCCTACCAAGTGTCCGTCTGTCCCTGTTGGAGAGCTTTGACTTCCGGCCATTTTTTTATTTTATTTTTTTGTTGCTGATGCAGTTTTTTGGTGTTAGGCATATGTTGTCATAATTTTTGACACTGTTCCCCTTGCCACCTTAAATAAATAATTTTTGCCGTTTTTGTGACCGACGCACCTGCAATTCGGGCACTAACTATTTGGCCCCTTTGGAACTCCTCATCTTGCTTTGGCGACTTACCTTGCAAAGTGCTGCTGGTTAGACCTATTTTAATCAGACACATGCTGCTAATTAGCATTCAGATTAATCGGAATCACCTGTGTAGATGCTTTTGTAATTGTTGTTTCAGATGCTTCAAAGTTAAAGCCATTTCTAAGGGGTGTTTCCAATATTTTGTGTATTTAAATACCCCTGTATTTACTGGTGTTATTGGATTAATTGATGTTTTTATTATTGAGTGATTGATTGATTTGATTGTGCAGATGAGAATAGAGGATGTTCTGGCTCCAGATACCTGCGTGTGCCGCACTGAGGAGGGCAGGCTGCTCGAGGGTGAGCACGCACACGCACGCGCACGCACACGCACGCACACAAACATATACACACTGGCTCTAGGGCTGATCCCTCTGTCTGTGCGTAGATGTGAAGCAGAGGATGCTGGAGACTGTAGTTCCCAGGAAGGACTCAGACTTTATCATGGTGGTGCAGGGGAAGCACAGAGGGCAGGTGAGTGTTCTTTTAGGTTTAGGAAAAAATCTTTATTTCCCAAGTTACCCCCTATGAAGGCCCCTTGTGAAAGAAAAGTTTGCACTGGCCATTCAGTGTACTGCAGCCTTTAAGTAGGAAGAATTTGGTCCCTCTTGTGTTGATGTTTTACCAGCGTTTGTTTAATCCTCCTGGGAATATGGTGTTGAGTTTTCTAATCCAATGTCTTTCTGTCCTACGTCTGCCCTCCTGTGTCCAGTTAATGTTCGAATTTCTACTGCTTCAAGTCCATGGTGTAGGGAATTAGCCTGTGTGTGTGTGTGTGTGTGTGTGTGTGTGTGTGTGTGTGTGTGTGTGTGTGTGTGTGTGTGTGTGTGTGTGTGTGTGTGTGTGTGTGTGTGTGTGTGTGTGTGTGTGTGTGTGTGTGTGTCTGTTTTTCTGTGATTATTTATGGTATATATGTGTTGTGCCAATCTGGTCTTAATTGTATTTCCTGTCTCCTACATATTTTATGTCACAGTGTTTGCACTTTACGACATTATATGTGTTAACAGTGAGTGATGGTTTACTAAGGTATGTTGTGTTTGTAGTGTATTTTTTCACTGTAGTGGCCTGTTTGTAAAATATCGGGCCTTGTGTGGGTAAAATGTTTATTTCCGGTATTTTACTACTTACCACATGATTCTTAAGGTTTTAGTTTTTTTTTGTAGGCCGAAATGATTTTGTGTTCTTGGAGCAGGTCTGTGTTTTGCAGAATCCTGGCCAGGTTCCGTTTAATTTTTCTGTTCGCTATTTGGCTGAATGTCGAGTAGGTGGTTATAAGCGGAATGATTTTTCTAGTGTCCTGTTGTTTTGTAGCCAAGAAGGTTTTCTGTATCTGTCTGAGGAACGGTCTGGAATACCTCCTTGGTTTTAATGCATTGAAGAGGGTTTTGGTAGCATCCTCAAAGTCTGTAATTTGTGTGCAGATTCAATTGGGATTTAATCAGACCTCTGAATGTATGTTTCGGGTGGAGACTGTCCTTGTGTGAGAGTGCATGTGTGTCTGTGTCTTTAAAAAAAAACTTGTGTCTAATGTGTGTGTTTGGGGAAATTAGGGCCCGTGTATGTGGTAGTGTCCAAAAAATCTATATGTTCATAGTGTGTGGTGTGTTTAATTGTGATAGATGTATGGTGCGTGTTGAGGATCTGAATGAAGTGTTTGAAATCTTCTGAGCTGTGTGTCCATGTTCCCCAAATGTCATCTAAATACCTAAAATAATTAGTGGGAAGTTTGGGACATTTTTCAAAAACAATCTCCTCCCAGTGTGCCATGTAAATGTTGGCATAAGCCGGTGCAGATTTCTTGCCCATAGCTGTGCCGCTGGTCTGTAAGAAGAATTCTTTATTGAATTCAAAGTCATTTTTGGTGAGGCTTATCTCCAGTAATTGCAGGAGGATTGTATCCGGTCGATTGTTGTCCGGATACTTTTCCATCCATGTTTTTACCGCTGTTAATCCCGCTGTTGTGTTTATGTTGGTGTATAGACTATCTATGTCTATGGTGAACAGGATGGCTTCTTCAGGTATTTTGGTGGTTTTTATTTTGTTTATGAAATCATGTGTGTCTTTGATGTAGCTTTTGTGTTTTGTGGACAGTGGATTGAGAAAGAAAATCTAAGTATTCAGCTATCCTATAGGATTCGCTGTTGCAGTCTGAAATAATAGGCCTCCCTGCTGGGACCTCATATGGTATGCTCCAGGATTCTGGTGGCTTGTGTATTTTAGGGAGGAGGTAAAAAATCCTAGGTCTTATGAGTGTTCTTTTAGGGTTCTGCCAAAGTTCCGTCAGGGATGTTCTGGTGCTGACTGGTCCCTGTTGCCGATGGTTATTGCTGCCATGGTTCTGCCCGCAGGTGGGCCGCATCCTCCAGAGGGATCGGGAGAAGAGCCAGGCCATGGTGCAGCTGGAGAGAGATGAGGAGTGTGTCCACACCCTGGACTACGACTCAATCTGCCACTACGTGGGCGCCGTCGACAACTGAGGCCCCCGCCCACCACCACTGCTGACGCTGCCCCTCCTCCGTCCACCTGTCCAATCCGCGGAAGGAGGGAGGTTGGGGGTGGGACGAACATTGGAACTTTTTTCACCCTCCATCCTTTCCTACACTCATCCATCCAGCAGGGCCCTCTCTCTGTGTGTGTGTGTGTGTGTGTGTGTGTGTGTGTGTGTGTGTGTGTGTGTGTGTAGCCCCCCCAGGTAACATAGCCCCAGTGCCCCACACGGTCTCTCTATAGCGCGCAACCCCCCCCCCCCCCCACCCCACCCCCAAGGTAACATAGCCCCACACGGTCTCTCGAAAGCCCCCCAGGTAACGGCCCCAGGGCCCTGCTGGTCTCTCTAAAGCCCCCCCCCCCCAGGTAAAAGCACTCACAGTAAAGGCATGGTACATTGGACAGGGAGGTCCCTTAGTAATGACATTGAGGTGAACTGATTGGATTAGAGATGAGGATTGTGAATGTGGAGGAAATGGAATGTGGAGCCTTTTCTTTTACAGTTGAAGTCGGAAGTTTGCATGCACTTAGGTTGAAGTCATTAAAACTTATTTTTAACCACTCATTTTCATGATTTCATGTTAGCAAACTATAGTGTTTGCAAGTTAGTTAAGACATCTACTTTGTACATGACACAAGTAATTTTTCCAACAATTGTTTACACAGATTATTTCACTTTTAATTCATTATATCTCAATTCCAGTGGGTCAGACGTTTACATACACTCAGTTGACTGTGCCTATAAATTTTTTATATTTAGTCCCATTTGCATGCCATGACTTCCTGATGTCTGCGACCCAACAACATCAAAAGACTCTTGATATCTTATTTTCTGGTACTCTTACAAGCAATACTATAACGTCTCTGCATTTGAATGGATCTCTATGGGAATTGGGGGGTGGGACTAGATTTAGCTGTAAATTACACTGGAACAGTACACTGATTGGTAAAGTGGCTAAGTCATCAAGGGTCTGAGGTATCAAACGAGCCTCAAACCATAACTCTGCTGTCAGGAGAAGAAACCCTTCAAGTTATCTATCCATATCTACTGTATTTCTGGCAGCAGAGTGATGATTTAAGGCTTGTTTGATACGTCAGACCCTTGATGACTTAGAGCCATTTAGCCAACCATGTGTTTCCATACTGTTCCAGTGTAATTTACAGCTAAATGTAGTCCCACCCCCCAATTCCCATAGAGATCCATTCAAATGCAGAGACGTTATAGTATCGCTTGTAAGAGTACCAGAAAATAAGATATCGAGTCTTTTGATGTTGTTGGGTCAGAGACATCAGGCAGTCATGGCATGCAAAGGATATGCGACCAAATACACTAAATTGACTGTGCCTTTAAATTTTTTATATGTAAACTTCTGACCCACTGGAATTGTGATATAGTGAATTAAAAGTGAAATAATCTGTAAACAATTGTTGGAAAAATTACTTGTGTCATGCACAAAGTAGATGTCCTAACTGACTTGCCAACACTATAGTTTGCTAACATGAAATCTGTGGAGTGCTTACAAATGTGTTTTAGTGACTTCAACCGAAGTGTATGTAAACTTCCAACTCCAACTATACATGTGCAGCATTGGGTGCTCTGTAAACAGATGTCACTCATTTTGCTAAAAATGGCAAGCTTTCAATAACTGACCAGACCAGGTGAACCACCCAGTCATGCTATTGTCCAAATATGTGGCTAATGGCCAAGTGCAAAGTGCCATAATTTTGTTACAGGTGTGAATATCATGAAAACAGGAACTTTGTAGGGAAGGTACAGGTACAGATGTTTGTGTCTTAAACGCAAAATATTTATTAATGTGTTCTGCTGTTTGTTCATTATTTTAGTTAGTCCATCATGAAGAGAAATACATTTAATTTCTGGTTCAGTGTGTTTTACCTCTTCAGTGAAAAGCTAAAACGCAATGACACATTGTCATTACTGCTGAATAATATGGATGCATTTGTGTCGACCTCTAGTGGCTGGAGGGCTGAATTACAGGCTGTAGAATGGAATTTATATGAGCTGTCTCTCTGGGCAACAACAGGTGATAGGTGTGCTCTGTATTAGGGCTTTGTTAGGCCCATTCAGCCTCTCAGTAGATCATCTCCAGAATGAGATCTTGCGTGTGAACAAGGCGGTGTGGCTCTTTGGTATAGTTTGTGATTGGAATGGGGGCCATGGCGTCGAGTGTCTTGGGAAGCCTAATGATGTACTTTCTGCAGGAACGTGTTTGGAGCTCCACGATCGCCAAACAGACAGGACATGAGCGGGGCGTACGGGCAGGGGCTGGGGTAGTACTGGTGTTGGTTGTGCGGGGGCATCAGTTGTAGGGCAGTGCTGGTTTTGGTTGAGCAGGTGGGTGTGGCTGTGATGCATGGAGACCACTCTGACTGATCAGATCAACCGTCCCCCAGAAGCACTCACGGAGACCGAGACTAACGGATGTACGCGCGCGCGCGCGCACACACACACACACACACACACACACACACACACACACACACACACACACACACACACACACACACGGTATGTGGTCACGCCGACATTGTTTTCCTTGTAGCCTCTTATTTTTGTATCGTTTTTGTAATTACCGGAGACCTGATGTACTGTTAAGATTTAGTATCGATGTTATTTAACTTTTTTGCAATAAACTCATTCAAAAACGAGACGTTGTCACTCGTATGCCTTTAAGTCAAATGGATCATACAGGGAATGTAGAGAAGAGGTCAGCCACCAGACTGCGAGTCTGCAACCCTGACAGAGATTGATAGATATAGCAGGTATTAGCTAGCTTTGCACCACAGGTCGGTGATTGAGCTGGTATCACTTCCACCAACTCAAACCCCACCTACACAAGATTGATCATCAGAAGTAACATAAGGCCTTTTGCGTGAACTACTCTCGCCTCAACCAGCGTGTCAGTTTTGGACTGCTTTATTTACCCTGGGAAATGGGGGGGAGCACAGTTCAGATGAGCTCCAAACCTGAGTAAAATCCACCCAGGCTTCATTCTAATCACTTATTTTCACTCCTCGCTCCTTAGCTCCGCCCAATGGAGGATGCGAGGATCAGATACGAGGACGGAGGAATAGAGGCAAATGGAACGTCCTTGTTCAGTCAGGCGTCATATTACGCTGACGTGCTTAAATGTGTTTTTTAGCTTATTTTTTCATGAATAAACGGTGCTTTTGTTAGTTATAATGAGTGCCATTATGGATTAGCACCCTGAGGGTGCGTCCCAATAGTCGAAAAATGCCACCTTTCCTCCTCCACTACCACCCCTCTACTCCGTGCCCCGGAAACGGATCTTTGTGTTTTAATATAATGTCGCTGATTACATCTTAATTACATATTAATGTCACGACGCAAACCGCAATGTCATGTACATTGGATACTGTAAATGCAAATACTTGTACTGAAAACGTTCAGGCAGTTTTGCATATGTCCGGGTAGGAGAGGAGTGGTAGTGGGGGAGTGGAGGAAGGGAGGTGGGGAGTGAAGAATATTGGGACGCTGCCCCAGTGTTGCTGCCTGTAGTCTCTTCATCTGCCACTAAAATGAGGCGTTTGGCTCAGCCAGCTGATTTCACTAATTAGTTCTACCTTCTGGCTGAAGAAGTGTACTAATTGGCAAATCCAGGTGATTGGAACAAAACACTGGGGAGGACCTTTACTGTCTGAACCTGGATTTTACACCTGTTATCAAAGCCCTGTTCTGCACTGGTACTATTCCAGGAGGTAAGCTCTGCTTAGGTAAGCTGGAAAGAAGCTTGGACGCAGCTTTATTTAGTTATTTATTTCTAGAAGCTTCATTCACACGTGCCAACAGAGAGAGAATGGAACATGGGTGTGAGATGGACAGCAGTGAAAAAGCTTGTAGTAAACATGAGTATCCTCAACAGGGGTGTCAAACTCCGGTCCTGGAGGGCCGCAGTGCATGCAGGTATTTGTAGTTCCATTTCAATCAGCAGTCAAAGACCTTAACGGTGAAGTCCCACAGAAAGGGGTGTGGAGCGGATTTCTCGTGCGATTACACCGCCTCCATTCATTTTCAATGAGGCGATTCCCTCGTCTGCGAAGCATGTTGGCGTTGCTTGCGATGCGAGGCGTCCAGACGGGACTGGGAACGTGGCGCAATAACCAATCAGATTAAAGATTGTGGGAGGCTAGAGCGATGGCATGCGATTTCACCGCTTTCTGTGGGGCTTTACGGTCAGAGAAAGGTAGATGGACTCTAGCCAATCATTGACTTAAACTAATCACTCGTGCTGAAACGCACCGAAAACCAGCACAGAAACTGGGGCCTTCCAGGACTGGAGCTGCACACCCCTGATCCACAGCTTGCTTCATTACTCAGAACACTTTCCTCTGCATTGCACACTGGTGACAAAAGTATAGAAGTTTGCCCATCACACCACTAGGAGGCACTGTCTGCCCCAATTCCATTGCTGAAGAGTCCTCTGGCCATTTTCTATAAACTACAAAACAGCTCCCACTCATGTATTTTGTCAAATATAAAAGTACATTAAAAAGAAAGGTTCCACTGTACCAACAAGGTTACTTTTTTCTGGACTGCTTCATATAGAACCAAGTTTGCCTTTGCTGTAAGAACTTGCATTTTACGGCTAGAAAAATGACAAATATTTACAAATATACGACAATGGACAGTTCTCCAATAGTATTTTTTTTTTTTTCACCATCTTGACTCGGAAGGAACTCATTGGACTGTGGGTGTGTCATGTGACCCTGCGTGTCACTCCTTCTGTTTGGTGAGCTCGGCATTGGCCCTCAGCACGGCCCCCGGGCTCGGATACGGTCTCTGCTGGAACAGGGGCCCCGCTGCCGTCGTGTCTGCACCAGTCTTCGCTTCGTTCCTCTTGGGCAGCCCGGTGGACCACGTTCCCCTGGGGGAGAGAGAGCAGAGGGGTTTGTGAGGGGGAAAAACTGGTCGCTTGCATGCCGTTTTAACAGGGACTTTAGCCATGCTAAAGTTAAATCGCTTTAAGGCCCATTTCATGATCCTTAATTCCGGAGATTGCAAAGATTGCCTTTTAGAAACAAGCAGTAGGCCGGATATCTTAATTTAACCACACCCTAAAATGACCCCCCCCCCCCCCACTAATAGTGAGCCATGTGCAGGGCACTTTTTCTGTCATTCTTTTTGCATTGAATTTCAGTACTACAATGAGTGAGTGAGTGAGAGTGAGAGTGAGAGGTATTACCGTGGGGCATCCGAATATGCACTGGGATCCATGGGGTCCATCTCTTCAGGCTTCCGGTCTCTCCCTGAGGAAGAGGAGGACAGAAGTAGACTCTCAGACAGTACGGAAGGAGGAAGAAGACTGTCACCTGTGTCAACCATCCTATGGTCCATTTGGTTGTCTGTCTAGTCTATGGGCCAGATTCAGAGTTGGCATAAGCACGTGCAAATGGGACTTGTGCCTGAAATTCCGCACAGCTTAAGCCACTTGTGATTAAGAAATTTGACTTATCTGCTGTTTTAAGCGTCTCTCCAGTATATCATTAAGTTAAAAGAACAGTATGTTATTAATCAATATTATAATGTAATATGAACGTAATATGAACTTTGGATGGAGCTTGAAATTCGCTAGCCGAAATTCATTGCCTGTGATCTGTCTGCTGTGAGAATAGCCTCATGGAATTGATGTTTGACCATGCTTCATTGTACAATCAAATTAAATTTAACAAGCAGGCTAATTTGGCGTTTTCTAAGCTGAGAGGGAAGCCAAGTTCTGTAGCTTATGCTCAGTTTTTGCAGGTGTTATAACTAAATTAAACTGCATATATTTTGTAAAACAGCACTGGTGTAAGCTAATGGGAAAATGATTCCTGTTTTCCTGTTATTATATTTCTGGGAAATAGTTTGGTCGGGAATTACCGGGAAACCGTGCCGGTGTTAAACCCTAATGTGAAAGATTATAATTCTGTATATCAAAACGCGTCATAATGGTTAGTCCGAATAATATTGATCCACATAGCCTATTCCTTGCGCATGAGGGTTACTATCCACCATCACATTAGCAATCCGCCAAGGTGCAAACGCAGGTCGGTTTGAAAGGGAATGGGATGTGACATTTTGATTGGTTTATTGCACACCTATAATTAATGAAGAGACTAAGTTCAGCGCTCAAATAACACGCCGTCTAACTGGCAAAAATGGACTTGGACACGCCCTAAACGCGCCATGCGTCTTAGACCAAGCACGAAGATAGAGCCCGATGTCGATGTATGTGCCACTGTACCTCTCTTCCCCTTCCCATAGGGGGCGATGTCCTCTCTGCGCTGCTGTCGCCTCTCTCTCGGGTCCTCCCGGTCTCTCTCTCGCTCTCGGTCCCGGTCTCTGTCGCGGTCTCGGTCCCTCTCTGGCTTCTCAAACGGCCTCTCCCCTCGCTCCTCTCCGGCCTCGCTCACTGCACAGGGTTTGGAGAGACACAGAGACAAGAGCAAACTGTATAGTGCCAGAAGCTACAGAAAGCTTGTCTTACAGGGCACACTACAGAGCCATTTACAAAAGCGCTCGTCTCACATTAGGCTGGAAAAAGCACATCTGAGCCAATGAGGGACATCCTCACCCCTTCAAAGGCAGTGCTGAGATTATTAGCACAATGTGAACAAAAACATACTGGTGAAAAAAAGGCCAGCAATAAGCAAATAAGACCTTAAACAATGAGCCTCTGGTCCCTGAACACTCAAATTCAGGTCACAACCAATGCCAAAAACTGGGAATGCGTGTTCATTACAGTCCCCCTGGGTTAGACATTCCCTGTTCCTACCTCAACCCAGGGCAGGTTTACAGAAGAATGCCTATTTATTCCTGGATGCCAAATGCTGTCCATGTGTAGCGGGTGTAGCTCGGCTAGTTCACTAGTAAACGTGGTTCAAACTAACAACGTCGCCCTTAGCTAGTGGCGATTTTGCCTTTAGCTGACTCGTCTTTAAAGCCTTTTGAAGCCTTTGAAGCACTCGTTACATACGTTTTTTTTATTGCTTCAGAAACTCTTTTTCACAGACATCCTGCGAAGCCTGCTTTGGTAGCAGCATTTGGCGAGGAGATACTGATGCACTAAAAAGTCTCAGACCGATTGTTCATTCTCATGTACTCTTTTCTGGCTCAGTAGCACACCTCTTAGTTTCTTTGCTGCCTTAGTAATCACAGCGGCAGGGTCATTCGGAGAAAGCCAGCAAACCAAGTCAGTTTCCAGGTTCCAGTAATATGGCAGACCACTGTGGAGAGGGAGAGCATGTTTATTAAATGGGAGTGTACACGCATAGACCGGGTGTAAAAACTGAACAGAGCCAGAGAAGCACACTGCCTGACAGTCATGCAGAGATATCTTACCACGCGGGGTCAAACACTTTGTACCAGTTAGAAGGTAAACCCTCAGCTCTGGTGGCCTCGTAGTCCACGTTGTTGTCGTCATAGTCTTCAGCGATAATCTCCTCATCCGTTTCTAAACGGGAACACAGACTTAATATACGCTGGGAAACCAATCACTGACATTTAGAATTGAACATCTGAATGCATACGACAGACACAAATATACACAATCCACAAAAAGTGGATGTGCCCAGCATACATTGAGTCCCCTCTTTATTTTTGACATGCATACATACGTGTGTGTGTGTGTGTGTGTGTGTGTGTGTGTGTGTGTGTGTGTGTGTGTGTGTGTGTGTGTGTGTGTGTGTGTGTGTGTCTTAAGGGTAAACAACGGTAAATTACCATGATCAGAGTGTTTCAATATTCCTCTCTTGGCCAGACGTGCCAATAAAGCAGGGGGCAGCGGCATCTTTGCTAAGAGAACATTATTATGAAATAGTTTTAGAAAAAAAAACATTATCGACCCACCAAGACATAGATTAAACCAATTTATTACACTCTCCAATAATGTTAATTGAGAATTTAAAAACAGGCACCCTCTTCATGTTGTAGCTTGATGAATAGGTAGAAAGCTACAGTATTACAGACCAAATAGCCTTAATTTAAACTAAACATTTTCAAACAGAAGAAATGTGCTCTCCCACACAATTTGCCTAGATACACGTACGTTAGCAGTTTACAACAACAGAGGCTAGCAGAAAAAGCTAGTAGAAAAGCAATTTTTCAGGTCGCGCTTAAAACGAAAGACAGCAAAACAAAAGTTCAGCACGTTTATTTTAATATAGACATAGAGCATAAATATCAGAGAGCATTTACCTTTCTTGAATGTAACCAGCTACCTATGCAATGCGACTGAACCATAGAGCGTATATAGAACTGAACACACTAACATGTGGCGCTTTAAAATGACGCAATTGAGGAACGACTTCTGAAGCTCAACGAATTGAACTCTGATTGGTGTTTGATGTTTAAAGTGAGTATCACAGCCAATCAAAATTAAAGTCGTTTGCATGCGAAACCAACATAGTGTAGAGAGTTCTGTTGTAGTAGGCGCAGCTCAGAACCAAATATCTAAATTAATTCCAGATAGATTGTGGATATATGTTTAAACTAACGTCAATGTGTGATAGACGTGAACAATTGCTGAATGTGTGCGACGGCTACATTAAACGGACCCCCCAAAATAACCACAACAACCCCCTTTGACCCAACCTCTTATTTCTGTCTCAGCTGAATGACCTCACATACCTGGCGGTCCAATATGGAGGAGTACGCTCGAGAGCCCTGGTAAACAAAACAGACAATTAGCCAGCGGTTGTGCATGGATAGGGTCTCTGAAGTTTCGTAGCCAATGTAAATGTTTTCTTCGGACGTGCTTTACAAATGACACAAAGCCCGTGGTATAGGAAGAAGTTATATTTGCCCTCAACTAAGGCTAACTTGGTAGCGTTCGCTTGTTATTCTTTTGAACTAGCCAGCTACAGCGAGTCAAACGTATTGTGGGGATTTACTAGGCTACTTCGCTGCTGTGAAAACATCGGGTTCAGGACCCTTGCCGGTCACCTTGTTATTTTCGCTTGGAAAATAAGTCGCATAACTGCATATAAACGACTGCTAAACAGATGTAAATAAAATGCTGTAACTTAATGGCAAGCCGTATTCACCAGTAAACATGTCCCGCACTATTGTCTTTTCCACAGACACTATGTCTGACAAGGGAAGCAGGATGGTGGCTAAGAATGCACAATGTACCAAATAACACTAACAGGTGTAACGAATCATTTTTAATGAGTTCACAAATCAAGTGGAAGCCGATATTCAAGCCATAGTTTTGTCGGTGTAGGCTAGGTAAAGTTGAAGGCCTGCCCTGTTCTATCAACGTCGTGACATAATATGATAATATTTACAATATAAAATTACCAAATGTAGCCTAAAAATCTCTCCACTTACAGTTTCTGTTTATCATTTTCATTTATCCCCCCTCCAATATTCTGGTTCCATTCCTAACTGTTTTTGCTGTCCCGTTCCGATTCTCCAACAATTAGTTCTGTCTCCTGACTTCCCACATTTATTATTCTTTTTTTTTTTAAATGTCTTTTGCATCGCACTTTCTGTCAATGTTTGGCCTCTCCGCCCAGTCCATGGAGGATCGTAGATGACTGTGGAGGTGCGTTTACCATGGGGGCCATCGGTGGTGGCGTCTTCCAGTCTATTAAAGGCTTCCGGAACGCTCCTGTGGTGAGTCCCCGAAGCCTATTTCACTCACACATGCCAATGCATTTTCCTCAACCTGGGATACTGACAGAAAGAAGCACATTGGCATAGCCATGTGATCCAACCACAGAAAACCAATGTGAGGTGAAGTAGTGGTCAGTGTGAGTAAAGCCACTTCTCAGCGACAGGTGAGCAACCCTGGTCCTGGAGAGCCACAGGGTCTGCTGGGGTCCACAACCCTGGTCCTGGAGAGCCACAGGGTCTGCTGGGGTGCCCAACCCTGCTCCTGGAGAGCCACAGGGTCTGCTGGGGTCCCCAACCCTGGTCCTGGAGAGCTTCTGACTTTAATTATCTCAGCACCTAATCAATTAATAAAATCAGTTGGGTACATGACACAGTTAACTCGCCTCACCTGGTTTCTCAGGTCTAAATTGATTGCTGATTTTAGGGTAAGGGCAAAAAAACCAGGACCGTGGTTGGGGCCTCCAGCAGAACCCTCTGGAGGACACCCTACACTGCAGTTGATTTGCACCCTATCCTGTTAATTGAGTTTTTTTCCACATCCCTAAAGCTATGGGTATGGGTGGCAGTGAAGTCCAGTAATGTAATGTAAACGGAAGGGTGCTCTGCTAATCAGCTGTAACAAAATGTGTATTTCTGCTGTATGTTTTGGTCCGTGCAGGGTGTACGCCACAGGCTGAAAGGCAGTGCTAACGCTGTGAGGATCAGGGCGCCACAGATCGGAGGTGAGATGTCCTGCGTTTCCTCTCTTGCCTGCCGTATCCGGGTGCATTGAGCTATTACTGCAGATGAGCGCCACGGTGGTGCAGCGGTAAAAGCATTAGCCTTTGAGTCACTGCGGTTGCACACAGAGCGCCCGGGTTCGCACCCGGGTCCTACCAGATCCGAGTATGGCCGGTGCTTTGAGGGAGCAGCAAAATTGGGCGGCCGTGATGTTGGTATGTGGTTGGATAAGGCAGTGGGATGGTGTTTTGTGATTGGATAAGGCAGTGGGGTGTCGTTATATGGTTTTATAAGGCAGTGCGGTGGTGTTCTGTGATTGGATAAGGCAGTGAGGTGCTGTTATGTGGTTGGATAAAGGCGGGTGATGTTGTGATGTGGTTGGATAAGGCAGTGATGTGTTGTTCTGTGATTGGATAAGGCAGTGGGGTGTTGTTCTGTGATTAGATAAGGCAGTGGGGTGCTGTTATGTGGTTGGATAAGGCAGTTGGGTGTTGTTATGTGGTTGGATATGCCAGCTGTGCTGTCTCAGTGTACCCTACAGTGCAAAGCAGAGCATTCACAGTTCTGTTGTCCTCCCCAGGCAGCTTTGCCGTGTGGGGGGGTCTGTTCTCCACCATCGACTGTGGCCTGGTGCGTCTCCGCGGCAAGGAGGACCCCTGGAACTCCATCACCAGCGGGGCCATGACTGGGGCAGTGCTGGCATCTCGGAGTGAGTCTGAGGATAATCCTACTGTCAAACCCTGTCCCTGTCCACCTCTCCGTCCTTCTCTACATACTGTTCTTCACTACCCATCCCTGTCCACCTCTCTGTCCTTCTCTACATCCTGTGCTTCACCACCCGTCCCTGTCCACCTCTCCGTCCTTCTCTACATCCTGTTCTTCACTACCCGTCCCTGTCCACCTCTCCGTCCTTCTCTACATACTGTTCTTCACTACCCATCCCTGTCCACCTCTCTGTCCTTCTCTACATCCTGTTCTTCACTACCTGTCCCTGTCCACCTCTCCGTCCTTCTCTACATCCTGTGCTTCACTACCCGTCCCTGTCCACCTCTCCGTCCTTCTCTACATCCTGTTCTTCACTACCCGTCCCTGTCCACCTCTCCGTGCTTCTCTACATCCTGTGCTTCACTACCCGTCCCTGTCCACCTCTCCGTCCTTCTCTACATCCTGTTCTTCACTACCTGTCCACCTCTCCGTCCTTCTCTACATCCTGTGCTTCACTACCCGTCCCTGTCCACCTCTCCGTCCTTCTCTACATCCTGTTCTTCACTACCCATCCCTGTCCACCTCTCCGTCCTGCTCTACATCCTGTGCTTCACTAACCGTCCCTGTCCACCTCTCCGTCCTGCTCTACATCCTGTCCTTCACTAACCGTCCCTGTCCACCTCTCTGTCCTTCTCTACATCCTGTTCTTCACTACCTGTCCCTGTCCACCTCTCCGTGCTTCTCTACATCCTGTGCTTCACTACCCGTCCCTGTCCACCTCTCTGTCCTTCTCTACATCCTGTTCTTCACTACCCATCCCTGTCCACCTCTCTGTCCTTCTCTACATCCTGTGCTTCACTACCCATCCCTGTCCACCTCTCTGTCCTTCTCTACATCCTGTGCTTCACTACCCGTCCCTGTCCACCTCTCTGTCCTTGTCTACATCCTGTGCTTCACTACCCGTCCCTGTCCACCTCTCCGTGCTTCTCTACATCCTGTGCTTCACTACCCATCTCTGTCCACCTCTCCATCCTTTACATCCTCTGCTTCACTATGCGTACCTGTCCACTTCTCCGTCCCTCTCTACATCCTGTCTTCCATAACATTTTACCTGTTACTCTTTGTCCATTTCTTCAGGAGGGCTGCCATTGTCTGTTTGCTTTTGTTAGCACTTAATTGGCTGATTAAGTTAATTCATCTCACTTGCTTGCTTGGGTCAAGATGGGTATTTAGGTGAAGTTAGCAAACTGTGTGGCTTTGCAGGATCTGGGTTGAGGGCCTCAGGCATAATGCATCTCTTGCTAGTACCATCATGCTCTGTTAGTTCCTTCTGTATCTGTGTGAGTTAATCGTGTCTCTCACTGTGCTAGTTGTAGTCTCTCGTTCTCTCCCTCTCTCTCTCTCTCCCACCCTCTGTCTGTCTCCCCTTTATCTCTGTTGCTCTCTCTCCCTTCTCTCTCTTTCTCTCTCTCCCTCTCTCTGAATCTTTCTCTTTACTTTTGTGTTATCTGTGTTTTGGGAAATGAAAAACAAATCCCTGTAAAATGTGTACCTGTATCTAACCTCTCTCTATCTCTCTCTTTCTCGCTTGCACATTCTCTCTCTCACACCCTCTCCCTCCCTCTCTCTCCCTCTCACACCCTCTCTCTCTCTCTCTCTCTGTCTCACACCCTCTCTCGCTCTCTCTCACTCGCTCTCTCTCTACCTCTGTCTCTCTCTCACACCCTCTCTCTCTCTTTCTCTCTCTCTCTCTTTCTCTCTTTCTCTCTCAGGCGGCCCGCTGGCGATGATGGGCTCTGCGATGATGGGAGGAATTCTGCTGGCTCTGATCGAGGGCTTTGGGATCCTGCTCACCAGATACACAGCACAGCAGTTTCAGAACCGTGAGTGAGGGAGGGAGAGAGAGAGAGAGAGAGGGAGGGAGGGAGAGAGGGAGATAAAGATGGAGAGAGATAGGGGGTTGGAGGGAGAGAGAGAAACTGAAATGGGTCCAACAACCTTTCTTAGAATGGAGGTGCACAAAATTGTCGGTCACGAATGAAGGTAAATTACAGCCATGCCATGTTAGTTATGGGGAAACTGGTCGTCATTGTACAGCTACAAAGAATAATAATACAATGTACACAAGTACAATTTGTAAAGTTTAATGTTAGCAATAACAAAAGGAAAGTGTATACACAGTAAAACACAGTGTTAATTCAACTCTAGAGTGTTTATATGAATCAATAATGGATAGAAACATACTCTATCAGTGTAAAATGTACCCTATCAGTATGAAATGTACTCTATCAGTGTTAAATGTACTCTGTAAGAGTAAAATGTACTCTAACATAACAATTGTTCATGTAACAATATCCATTTTGATGTGCTATTCCAAATTTAATGATAACAGTAATATATATGTGAAATATATAGATTTTTGTGAAGATAGCAGTTAACAGTAATTACAACAGCAGCAGTAAAGGTGAGGGCATTAATATCCGTCTCTCCTCTCTCCAGCGAGCCCCTTTATGGACGACCCAAACCAGCTGCCCCCGAAGGACACAGACCAGCAGGGCGGTCGTGGGTTCGGACAGTACCAGTAGAACATAAGCTAGAACCACAGCCTGGGCCAGGCTGCTCACTACCTGACCCAATCAGAGCTACAGCCTGGGCCAGGCTGCTCACGACCCAACCCAATCAGAGCTACAGCCTGGGCCAGGCTGCTCACGACCCAACCCAATCAGAGCTACAGCCTGGGCCAGGCTGCTCACGACCCAACCCAATCAGAACCACAGCCTGGGCCAGGCTGCTCACTACCTGACCCAATCAGAGCTACAGCCTGGGCCAGACTGCTCACTACCCGACCCAATCAGAGCTACAGCCTGGGCCAGGCTGCTCACTACCTGACCCAATCAGAACCACAGCCTGGGCCAGGCTGCTCACTACCTGACCCAATCAGAGCTACAGCCTGGGCCAGGCTGCTCACTACCTGACCCAATCAGAGCTACAGCCTGGGCCAGGCTGCTCACTACCTGACCCAATCAGAGCTACAGCCTGGGCCAGGCTGCTCACTACCTGACCCAATCAGAGCTACAGCCTGGGCCAGGCTGCTCACGACCCAACCCAATCAGAGCTACAGCCTGGGCCAGGCTGCTCACTACCTGACCCAATCAGAGCTACAGCCTGGGCCAGGCTGCTCACGACCCAACCCAATCAGAGCTACAGCCTGGCTCACTAACCCTTGGGGCCACCGTAGGGACCCCTGATATAAAGCCACTCTTCTGTACAGAGCTCTTAACAGTCACAGGGGCATATTGCAATTCATTTTTATTAATTTGTACATTGATAAGTGTGTTTGTGTGCGTGCGTATGGGGCTGGATCTGCGCTGATTAGTACTGTATTTTAATGTTAATATTGTCCAGTGTGTGAAGTTTAATCTCACTTTGTAAGGAGGGGTGGTTCATCGTCCTGCTTAAACAGTCTGGTCATGAACCATAATTTCAATGCTAGTATTGATCCATAGTAAAAACCCAGTCATCAATACAAGACTCAGGAGCCACGTGTGTACGGAGGGAATAACGAACATGTATCCGTTTATACTGTATTCTTCCCTCAACATTTGCCACTGACCGCGTGGCGCCGCGTCGCGAGGTGTTCACCACGGTGTTTGATTTAAAGGGGATTTGAGGTGTGATGATCTATGCGACAATCGCGCGAAAGAACAACATGAATAATTTCAGAGGAACGGCATCTTTAGAAGCGGAGCGGCGTCGCTGGGTTGTGTTCTGCCGCCGCACGGCTTTCCGTCTCTCGTCCTTTTTCCGTCTGTCCAGCCATTTACTCATTTCTGCCCTGGTGATCTCAACAGGGTCTGCGTCTCCTCCTGCGTCTCCCCCAGTGTCTCTCACCCCGATGCTGCATCCCTCTCTCTGCATACCTCCTCCTCCTGCAGCCTCTTCTACCTCTTTAATCTCACACCTCTCTCTTTCGCCTGTCTTTCCATCTTCCTCCTCTCTCAATCTTTCCCTAGGCCTCCATAGTCTTCTCTCTTTCGCTCCCTCTCTCTCTGTTCTCCAGTATTTCTCCTCCTCACTCTTTCCCTAAGCCTATCTCTCTCTCTCTCCTCCAGCATTTCTCCTTCTCTCACTCTCTGTCGGTTCTTGTTCGTAAAAAGCACCAGAGGCGGACCAGCTGAATTTTGAAACGAGTGTAAATATGTTTATTGGTGAGTGGACAGCCACCCAACCTACAAAAGATGTGTATTAATGCCATTTTTGATTACTTTATTTATGGTACAGAGAAAAAATGTTTTAAGGAATAAAGCAGTTTCATTGTGAAGGCTATGACTCGGTTGTTCTCATTCCGTCTATGAATGTATATATGGTATGTATCACATGACTTGACCTTTTTTTCCCATTGGGTCCAGATCCTGGTGGACCACTGTATACTTGTTTCTATAGATTCATTGAGACCCTTTCATCTAAGTGCAGTGTTCTTAAAGGTGCATTATGCAGGATTTCTACCTTGAAAATATTCTAAAATAATCATGCGCAGTCATATCTATGATGCACTGGCAATCTCTGTCGAAAAAAGAAAATTGACAAAACCTTGCTCCTCTGCCTGAATTTGCTTTGAAATTGTTTTAATGTAAAGAGAACAGCTGTAACTAATTAGTAACCTTGGTAACCCCGAACAGATGTGTTGAGGGGATTCAGGAGCACACTCAGCTGACAATTGCAGTAAGTAAACCTGAATTAAAAACTACAACTTGTAGTACAAGCTATATATTCATGACCGAAAATGATCCCTGTTCCCTGCCCCCTGTCCCCTGTCCACTCAGAAAAAAAACTAAGAAAAATAAAAAGTAGTTCGTAATATGTCCCGTTCTTGGATTACGTTCTAGTTACGATTAAGTTGTAGTTTTTGCTTCCGGTTTACTTCTTGAAATTGTTGGAGGAGTGTGCTCCTGAATCCTCTCAACAAAACCCTGGAAATAAGGGTTTCATCCTGGGCTTTTAAGTGCCCCCATTTGTGAGAAAAAGTTGCCCACTCAAAAACTTTTTTTACGAAGTTGACTCAAATATGCGTACTCAAAAGGGTGAAGGGATCGTATTTGGTCACGGCCAAAGAGTACAAGGCTGTGTCCGAATACGACCCCAACACCCTTTTGAGGGCGCATATTTGATTTGTCCACTTTGTCAAAAAGCTTTTGAGTGGGCGACTTTTTCTCACAAATGGGGGCACTTAAAATACCAGGATGAAACCCTTATTTCCAGGGTTTTGTTGGGGGAATTCAGGAGCACACTCATCTGCAGAATGGTGCACTCATCTGACAATTTCAGTAAGTAACCCGGAAGTAAAAACGTAAAAGACAGAGCGTATATGCATATCTATGGTACAAGATAGGTTCATATTACAAACTACTTTTTTTATTTTTGTTAATTCAATCTTCATTCATAATTTACACTGTAACAATCATCATATGTTAACTGATTGATATTCTCAATAAAAATAAATATATATATAATAATATACACTACTCACAAAAAGTTAGGGATATTTGGCTTTCGGGTGAAATTTATGGAAAATGTAAGTTCACGCTACAGTGATATTATACGTATCATGAAAGTAGGGCATTTAAGTAGAAGCATGCAATGGTGATTTCCTCATCTCAAACAATTTATTGAAACAAAAGCCAACAAGAGTGGTGGGTATACCACAACAAAAATGTCAATGTCTCAATAACTTGTCATGTGCCCTTGAGCATCAATTACAGCTTGACAACGACGTCTCACGCTGTTCACAAGTCGACTTATTGTCTGCTGAGGCATGGCATCCCACTCTTCTTGAAGGGCGGCCCTCAGGTCATTGAGGTTCTGGGGTACAGAGTTACGAGCCTCTACACGGTGAGTCAGCTGATCCCATAGGTTTTCTATGGGATTCAGGTCTGGAGAAAGTGCAGGCCACTCCATTTGAGGTACCCCAGTCTCCAGCAGCCTTTCCCTAATGATGCGACCTCGATGAGCTGGAGCATTGTCGTCCATGAAGATGAAATTAGGCCTGTGTTGTTCATGCAGGGGCACAATGACTGGATTAATGATGTTATTCAGGTAGTATGGGCTTGTCACTGTACCAATCACAAAGTGTAGGGCAGTTCTGTATTGACTAGACACACCTGCCCACACTGTAACACCGCCACCACCAAAGGGTCGTCTGGTGACAACAGTGGCTGATGCATAGCGCTCTCCTTGACGTCTCCAACATCGTTGGCGGCCATCATTTCTGCTCAACGTGAATCGACTTTCATCAGAGAACAGCACTGAGGCCCACTGGTCCCTCGTCCAGCGTAAATGCTCCCTGGCCCATGCAAGACGATGACGCCTGTGCCTGGTGGTGTGGTCAGGTACCCTTGCAGGTCGCCTAGCACGCAGACCACGCTGATGTAAACGGTTTCGAATGGTCTGACGTGACACTTGGGTGCCTCTCACCTCCCTTAAATGTGCCTGGAGTTGAGTGGCATTCATCATCCGGTTCCGCAGGGCACTGTTCACAATGAAGCGGTCATCAGTGTGGGATGTGGCCAAAGGACGTCCACTTCTATGCCTTTCTGTGACTCTTCCAGTCTCTCTGTATCTCTGTTGCAACCTGCTGATGACACTCTGTGACACTCTAAGCTCAGTGGCCACTTCCCTCTGAGAACATCCTGTTTGAAGCCTCGCAATGGCGAGGTACTGTTGATCAATTGTTAGGTGTCGTCTTGGTCTCATGATGTCAAAATGTGAACAGCATGATGAAGAGGACTGTTTAAATACCAATTCTAATTGAACCAGGAAATTTATTGGTCGATTCATGGATCAAACACCTGTTGTGAATTTTGCCGTTCAGCTCCTTGTTAGAGAACAGCAAGTTGTGCAAAAAGTACTGAAACATTAAATAGTTGGACATGTGCATTCAAAAGTTTAGAGAAGGTCAAATTAATTTCACCTGTAAAGGTTATAGTGCATTTTAGGTAAATCCTGAAATTTCACCCGAAAGCCGAATATCCCTAACTTTTTGTGAGTAGTATATATATTACGAACTACTTCCTCACTAGTTTGGAAAGAGTTTTGCGTGATTTCTTTCGCACAATGCTTGCAAAGTGAGGGGACAGGGCACAAAGTAGGCGGGTCTGAGTGGACAGGGAACAGGGGTCGTATTCGGACACAGCCATAGAACGTATATGCATGTCAGAGGTGGAAATCCAGGGGTCAGAAAGTAAAAGTCCTATGTGTCTCTTCCACCCATAGACTCGGCCAGCTGATTTCACTAATTAGTTCTACCTCTGCTGAAGAATTATGTTAATTAGCAAATCCAGGTGACTGGAGCAAAATACTTTTACTTTATGTCCCCTGGATTTCCACCTCTGGATACATGTCTATGGTAGCTACGAGTACGCGGGTCATATTTCAAACTAATTTTTATTTTTGTTAATTCTATCTTCATTCATAATCTACACTTTGTAACCATTGTCATATATAAACGGATTGATATTCATAATATATATATATATATATATATATATATATATATATATATATATATATATATATATATATATTACAAACTACTTCCTCACTAGTTTGGAAAGTTTTGCAGGATTTATTTTGCACACTGCTTGCAAAGTGAGTGGACAGGGTCCAGGGAACAGGGATCATATTCGGTCATATCCCATGACATCAGAACTGTTCTGTGGGCTTCACAGAGGTCCAGAAGTAGCTACCCTGCATCAGGATGACTCAAATATCAATGCATTGCTTAAAGTTTCAAAATATATAGTTATTCCCTTGAAAATGTGTTATATGCAATGCATGATTGGCACACTCTGTGTCCAGTAAGACAACCATCAGTCATATTATTGTCTAATTCCTACAGACAGTCAAGGAAAGTTTTTTTTTTTTTGGTATTCGTTTTTTTCAGGTGACAGGTGATCGCTACCCAGTAAAGGACGAGCGGCTTTTGTTAAATTAATGACCATATTTTCGGCCAATCGTGGAAACATCCTAGAGTAGACTATATGAACTATGACCTGTTCCAGGAATCATTGTCACAGGTCTCATATATTGTCGATTGGCAAATAGCTGGAATATTTGGGAAGAGGAACCATCCAGGTTATAGAAGAATCAGTGAGGGAGGAACACGCCCCGGTACACTCCCGGTACATGCTCGTTTTAAACCTTTCATTGAAGATGGCGGACGTACAGCCGCCGCCTCTCCGGACCTTGGATGATTTTCTCTTTGGGTCCGCTCGGTTCTCTGTACCAGATGTCAGGAATTTGGAGCGATGGAATAACCGGATTATCAACAACCTCCTTTACTATCAGACCAACTATTTCGCGTCAGCCGCCATATTCCTGGTTCTAGTTGGGTAAGGAACTGCCACGCATTCCTGTGGCTAAATTAGCTTAGGTAGCTAGCCGATGCTTCGTGTATTGTGCTACAAAGGAAACCACTGTTGTTGCCATAGTAGCGCAGATTTAAGCAGAAAGACACAATGTAGTTTGTAGGTCTGAACATACAGGAGCTGATAACGTGGCTTTGTTTTCTCCTTTATGAGCGCCGTTGTGCTAACTCAAATAGCTAACTTTGTTTTCATTGTTTATAATCTGTCACTGCCCTGCGTAAACCACTGATTTGTTTTTGCTCCTAGTTTTCTTGCAAGCAGACTGTAATAGCCAGTCGCAACGCAGTTATTTTGAGTTGAATACATTAGATCAGGTAGTCTACTGTAGACACAAATGTCCATAAATCCCTGCACTACTTGGATGATGATATAATTCATTAAGTTTTTCTGTGACTAGCTTGCAGCCAGCTAACTGGGTCTTGAACATACAAATTATCGCTTGCCAGCGAAAGTGCATTGTGTTGCCTGTGGGTCACATCTTGTGCTGAGAATGGTCTGAGTTCTTACACTGGCGTTCAGTCTTAACTAATCATGGTCTTAGGTCAAAGTCTTAATTATGTGAGGAATTGTATGTCAGACGTTTAGCACTCACTCTTATCCAGAGTGATTCACACAGCTTACTACATTCTTTACTTTAATAGACTGTGCTCTGTGTGTGTTTAATAGACTGTGTGTGTGTGTGTGTGTGTGTGTGTGTGTGTGTGTGTGTGTGTGTGTGTGTGTGTGTGTGTGTGTGTGTGTGTGTTACGTCCGTATGCTGCCTTGTGAGTGCGGCCCTTTAAATCTTGTGTGCTAACGCGTTTCCTTCGACTCACCTGTCTCGATTGGAAATTGCAGACACCTGTGCTGGATTTCCAAGTACATATTGGTAGTGTTCTGTTGCTTGAAGTTGGTTCACGCACGTTGCCAGCGGTGCTGCTGTGTTGAGGCCAGTTTTAAAGTTTTACATGTAGTAAGCTGTTTGTTTGTTTGACTGCTTTATGTTGTAGTCTCTCCTTGTGAATGGTACTTGTGTCCTTGTGGAGGCTATTTGGTTTAATGTGCCTGTGCTCTCTGTGGGTGCTTTAATAGACAGCTGTGTGTGTGCCTTAATAGACTGTGCTCTGTGTGTGTTTTTATAGACTGTGCTCTGTGTTTGCTTTAATAGCCTGTGCTCTGTGTGCTTTAATACTGTGCTCTGTATCTGCTTTAATAGACTGCTCGATGTGTGTGCTTTAATAGACTGTGCTCTCTGTGTGTGCCTTAATAGACTGTGCTCTCTGTGTGCTTTAATAGACTGTGATCTGTGTGTGCTTTAATAGACTGTGCTTTGTGTGCCTTAATAGACTGTGCTCTCTGTGTGCTTTAATAGACTGTGCTTTGTGTGTTTTAATAGCCTGTGCTCTGTGTGTGTGCCTTAATAGACTGTGCTCTCTGTGTGCTTTAATAGACTGTGATCTGTGTGTGCTTTAATAGACTGTGCTCTCTGTGTGCTTTAATAGACTGTGCTCTCTGTGTGTGCCTTAATAGACTGTGCTCTCTGTGTGCTTTAATAGACTGTGATCTGTGTGTGCTTTAATAGACTGTGCTTTGTGTGCCTTAACAGACTGTGCTCTGTGTTTGCTTTAATAGCCTGTGCTCTGTGTGTGCTTTAATACTGTGCTCTGTGTCTGCTTTAATCGACTGTGCTGTGTGTCTGCTTTAATAGACTGTGCTCTCTGCGTGTTTTAATAGACTGTGCTCTCTGTGGTTTAATACTGTGCTCTGTCTGCTTTAATAGCCTGTGCTCTCTGTGGGTGCTTTAATAGACTGTGCTGTGTGTGTGCCTTAATAGACTGTGCTTTGTGTGTTTTAATAGCCTGTGCTCTGTGTGTGTGTTTTAATAGACTGTGCTCTGTGTTTGCTTTAATAGCCTGTGCTCTGTGTGTGCTTTAATACTGTGCTCTGTGTCTGCTTTAATAGACTGCTCGATGTGTGTGCTTTAATAGACTGTGCTCTCTGTGTGTGCCTTAATAGACTGTGATCTGTGTGTGCTTTAATAGCCTGTGCTCTGTGTGTGTGCTTTAATAGACTGTGCTGTGTGTCTGCTTTAATAGACTGTGCTCTGTGCGCACTTTAATAGACTGTGCTCTCTGCATGTGTTTTAATACTGTGCTCTGTGTGTGCTTTAATAGACTGTGCTCTCTGTGTGTGCCTTAATAGACTGTGCTCTGTGTGTGTGCTTTAATAGACTGTGCTGTGTGTCTGCTTTAATAGACTGTGCTCTGTGTGTGCTTTAATAGCCTGTGCTCTCTGTGTGCCTTAATAGACTGTGCCTTGTGTGTTTTAATAGCATGTGCTCTGTGTGTGCTTTAATAGACTGCTCTGTGTGTGTGCTTTAATAGACTGTGCTCTGTGTTTGCTTTAATAGCCTGTGCTCTGTGCTCTGTTTGCTTTAATAGCCTGTGCTCTGTGTGTGCTTTAATACTGTGCTCTGTCTGCTTTAATAGACTGTTCAATGTGTGCTTTAATACTGTGCTTTGTGTGTTTTAATAGCCTGTGCTCTGTGTGTGTGCTTTAATAGACTGCTGTGTGTCTGCGTGCTTTAATAGACTGTGCTTTCTGTGTGTGTTTTAATACTATCCTCTCTGTGTGTGCTTTAATAGCCTGTGCTCTCTGTGCACTTTAATAGACTGTGCTGTGTGTGTGCTTTAATAGACTGCTGTGTGTGTGTGTTTTAATACTGTGCTCGATGTGTCTGCTTTAATAGACTGTGCTCGACGTGTCTGCTTTAATAGACTCTGCTGTGTGTGTGCTTTAATAGACTGTGCTCTGTGTGTGTTTTAATACTGTGCTCTCTTTGTGTGTTTTAATAGACTGTGCTCTCTGTGTGTTTTAATACTGTGCTCTCTGTGTGTGTGCTTTAATAGACTGTGCTGTGTGTGTGCTTTAATAGACTGTGCTGTGTGTGTGCTTTAATAGACTGTGCTCTCTGTGTTTTAATAGCCTGTGCTCGATGTGTGTGTTTTAATACTGTGCTCTCTGTGGGTGCTTTAATAGACTGTGCTCGATGTGTGTGTTTTAATCGACTGTGCTCTCTGTGCTTTAGGTACTTCCAGCTGCTGCCGCTCCTGCTGGGCGCCCTGGTGGTGACGCTGGTGTTCCTGGGCTTTGTGTGGGTAGCGGAGAACCAGGCTGCTGTCCGGCGCTTCCGTCGCACCCACCCCTTCCTCTCCCTCACCGCCATCCTGGGAGGGGCCTACCTGCTGCTGTCCGTGCTCGGGGGCGTGGCTGTGTTCCTTTTTGGGATTGCCTTCCCAATTTTATGTCAGTATTTTACCTCCCCGCCTTCAATCCTGTTCACCCCAACCCACCTCTCGCAACACATGTGACCAGACCCATTTTTGTAGAGTGGATGTGGCCAAAACAAAAAAGGGAGTTATTCATATGGCTTGAAAGAACATGGAATAAGCTTCAGATGTGTATATGTTGGAGTGCTCTAGGGTATTGCATTGATTTTTTTAATGATTTAAAAAAAATCTTTTAATATATTTTATTTGCTCTCTTCCCTTGCCCAGGTTTCATTATTTGAGCCATTTTCAATTGATTTTCAAAACCAACACTCCAATAACTTTTGCTCAGGAAAAAACTGTCAAAATGGCTCAGTGAAATAAAAAAACGGAGACGAAGCTTCGGAGAATACGGTTATGTACACGTACATGTGCATACGATATCGACGCTATGCTTCTGTGTACGTGTCAAGTCAACGATGAAATCATTTCCATTCCGTTCGGTTGATACCAAAAATGTAACTCGGGGGTGAATATAAAGAAAACTCGCAAAATTTACGCATCACAGCGAACAAAAGAATTAACTTAAACTAAAAATCCTTTAGCTAATAAAACAACTTTAGGAATCTAAATCAATACTATCGGTTTTATCTGAGAATATGGATATAAAAGAAGCAAAACAAATTAATAAAAACAATTTTATTTTTCAGAAAAAAAATCACAACCCCAAAAACCCCACAACATTCAATCGCCCTGTACGTGTAAACATAATATGCGACATCCGACTCATTATTGCTGAGCAGGTCTCACATATAACATTTAAAAAATCATAGAAAAATTTACAAATTTCCTACTCCATGAACTTGAAGCAGTAGAAATATTGGGCCTCCATTTAAACATTAACTGGACACAGGAGGACAGATGTAGGACAGAAAAAATCCCAAGTTACCCCTTATGAGGGCCACTTGGGAAAGAAAAGTTTGCACTGTCCATTTAGTGTACTGCAGCCTTTAAGTAGGAAGAGCACTGGCCATTCAGTGTACTGCAGCCTTTAAAGGGATAGTTCAGAATTTTGGACATAATGTCTCAATTACGACTTACCCATGATGTAGTTGACGCACTTAAACACTCCAGTGCACCCAAAGCAAATAAAATACGACGACAGTCTATCTGGGTTATTTTGAGTGTTTATACCATCATTTTTGAAGTCAAACTATTGTTGAATCCTTTACTTTGTGCTGACCTATATTCTCTGTGGAAGTACGGCGGCGGAGCGATACTTTACGTTACCTACGAATGTAGTGCCGGCACCGGTCGACTACAACAACAAAGAAGAGCAACAAGTTGCAATGGCCAAGTTCGCTCCGCCGCCGTACTTCCACAGAGAATATAGGTCAGCACAAAGTGAAGGATTCGACGATAGTTTGACTTCAAAAATGATGGTATAAACACTCAAAATAACCCAGATAGACTGTCGTCGTATTTTATTTGCTTTGGGTGCACTGTGGAGTGTTTAAGTGCGTTTGGTAGTGGATGCTACCAGTTACCTTAGAGTTGCACTATGTGCACATTATGTCCAAAATTCCAAACTATCCCTTTAAGTAGGAAGAGCAATTTGTACTGTGACTCTGCATAGTGACGCTGATTCTAACTCTGTTCTGTGACTCTGCATAGTGACTCTGACTCTGTGTTCTGCAGTGATCCTGATCCACGCCTCAGTGCGCCTGCGTAGTCTGAAGAACAAGCTTGAGAACAAGCTGGAGAGCATTGGGCTGAAGAGGACACCAATGGGGCTGCTCCTGGAGGCTCTGGGGCAGGAGCAGGAGGCAGGCTCATAGGTCGGGGGCCAGCCAATGAGCGGGAGAGGAGATAGCGGGCAGCCAATGAGAGGAGGAGATGTGAACCAGCTGCCATTTTCCAAGATGCGGGCCCCTCCCACAACCCCGTCCAGAAGATCTCCAGCACCACAGATCACCGACTCTGTTCATGTCCGGCGTTGTAGACCCATGTCTTTTTTTAAGGTTATTTTATTTTCTAAGGAGACTCATCACAGTAACTGCATTTGGCTCATGTGAGAACAGTAATCACTCCTGGGGTCTCTGGTGTGGCATCTGGTCTCTTAAATTGTGTTTGGAGGTCTTTGCCCGGATCTAGGAAGATGAAGCTCATTAACTGTACAGCAGTGGTTCTCAGACTCTGTCCTGGGGCCCCCCTGTGTATGCTGGTTTTCGTTCCAACCACAATTGTGATCCAAGAATTTTAACAAGCTGTTAATTTTTCTTAATTGCACTTTGCATGTTTTATTTACCCTCTTAAGCCAAATTATGAGACCATAGCTATGCATGCCACATAGAATAAATGTCCCATGTTCACATTTTGCTTATTGTGCTATATTGGAAGCAACTACATAAAAATAGTTAATAAAATGTTATAACTGATCAAATTAAAGACTGAGGTGAATCAGTATGCTCCTAATTAGGTCGTTGGACACGTGTGTGTACGTTTTCATAATTTTGTTTCCTTAAACTTATTAACACAATGCAGGTTTGGCTCATTATCAATTTGCGGTTTCTTTGAATTGTTCATTATCAACCAAATGGTTAGTTTTAGTGGTCATGTGTCCACACTTTCACCAATTAGGAGCAAATTGATTCACCTCAGCCTTTCATTTGCTCAGTTTTGTTACCTCAATGAAATTCCTTGCAATATAGCACAATAAGCAAAATGTGAACATGGTACATTTATTCGTCATGGCATGCATAGCTATTTGCTGACATAATTTGGTTTAAGAGAGTGAATAATCCATCAAAACATGAAAAGTGCGATTAAGAGCTTGTTAAAATTCTCGGATCGCAATTGTGGTTGGAACGAAAACCGGCATACACAGGGGGGGCCCCAGGACAGAGTCTGAGAACCACTGCTGTAGAGAGTGCTTGAAGCACACTGCTAAATTGTCCAGAAACTCAGTAAATTATGAGCAGTTATGATTCTCTTAATAGTCAGAGCCTCTTTTAATGGCCCTTGGTGCTCAAGTGGCTTTATTTCGTGGTTCACATTGTGCTTGAAATGTGTGAACCAGTGTGTTAAACGTCTTACCGTTTCACACATTTGGACTTTTCAACGAAAAAATATCAAATAGCGATGATAGATGACCATGGGAGAAAGGTGTTTACTTGATTCATTTTGTTTTGTTGTTTACTGAAGGGTTTTGCACAGAGAGGTATTTGAATTATGTATCTGGTCATCTTACTTTGCACTAGTTTTAGAGTCAACCGGTTGTATTTGATGTTATAATTTGGGCACAGAGCTTGTAAACAGTATTGGTTTAGCTGTGGGTCGCAGCAGCCAAGCAGATTTAGATGAGTATAAAGTTTTTCACAGGTCTGTGTCCGAATCCGAGCCCTATCGACTGCGTTTTGTTTACTGTGCACAAGCATACTGTATACTGCTTACTGCATACTGTTTAGGGACATGCAGTATGCAAAAAATATCCTCCATCAGTGAACCTGAAAATAAGTATATCATCCAAGGATATTAAGAACACTCAATTTTCAGAATCTTTCGTGCACTTAACAGCTTTTTAAAAAAAAGCAAAAAAAAAACTGGCATACTCAATAGTAGGCAAGTGCGGTGATTCGGACACGGCCCTATTTTTATGTCCTAGACCAAAACAAATTTACAGCCACTAATGTCATTTTAACCTTCATACTGCTCGGCAAGTTCTACAGTTCTGAATCGGCTCTTCCAATGCAAGTCAGACGACTTATTCTTACAAAAAGTGCCAATCATCCCAAATAGTGTATTTATGAATAGAATTTCTGGGCTGGCCCTTGAATTCAGTTCATTTTTGGTTGGACTTCCGCACTGAGGCCTATGTTACTTACAGACTTAAAATCCATGTATATTTTAATGGTGAAAATTGAGATGTATACACGCTGTCATGTTGTTTAAACGTGTCTTTGTTCATGCTAAGTGTCTCAGTTTGCCATTTTCCAATGGCTCATGAAACTGAGAAGTTTGCACACTGAATGAAGGTTGTGTTGTGTGTGTGATCTGGTGTTTAACACAGCATGGAGGTTCAGTTAATGTTTCTGATCTTTCATACTGGAATATTAAGTCTAGATACTTAATACCTTAAGTTATTATTAAATAATGTCATTAGAGTTGCATATGTGACCCGCTCTACAAAAATGAGTCTGATGTGACCAAAACAAAAAAGGGACTTATTCATATGGCTTGTAAGAGCATAAAATAAGCTTCAAATTGGTGTATGTTGGAGCGCTCTAGGGTATAGGATAGATTTTTTTAATTTGTTATGATTTTTTGAAATCTCTTAATATATTTTATCTGCTCTCTTCCCTTGCCCAGGTTTCATTATTTGAGCCATTTTCAATTGATTTTCAAAACCAAAACTCCCATAACTTTTGCTCAGGAAAAACTAAAAATGGCTCAATGTGAAATAAAAAACGGAGACGAAGCTTCGGAGAATACGGTCATGTGCACATACATGTGCATATCGACGCTCCGCTTCTGTACGTGTCAAGTCAACGATGAAATCATTTCCATTCCGTTCGGTTGATGCCAAAAATGTAACTCGGGGCCGGGGGTGAATATAAAGACGATCGCAAGAGGGGCAGAAACTCGCAAATTTTACGCATCATAGCGAACAAAATAATTAACTTGAAACAAAAGAGTCAACAAAATCCTTTAGCCAATAAAACAACTTTAGGAATCAAAATCAATACTACTTTCGGTTTTATCTGAGAATATGGATATAAAAGAAGCAAAACAAACTAATAAAAACAATTTTATTTTTCAGACAAAAAAGCAACCCCAAAAACCCCACAAAATTCAGTCGCCCTCTGTGTAATAATATGCGACATCCGACTCATTATTGCAGAGCGGGTCACATGTAGCCTTGTTTATTCCTTAACGTGATTTATCGTCAAAGTGGACAGAAATTTTCAGCGTACTTTGGTCTTATTAATCTGTTGGATGGATTCCTATATATTCATGTGGGAGGGTATTGCCAAATTTTTTCTGATGATGGATCAGTAGCAGGGAATGAAATTAACTTTTTTGCCCGCTGGCCAGAGTGGCTTGTGGATTCTAAAACTCACTAGCCATTTTCAACATTTTACCAGCCACATTACCTTTTACAATATAACATAACCTGGTTGGTTACTGGTGAAAGTGGCTGCTAGAGTAGAAAATCTACCAGGCACAATCCAAATTTTACCAGCATTTGACTGGTGGCTGGTGTTAATTTCATACCCTGGTCAGTAGTATTCGTAGTAGTAGTAGAAGTAGTCCGAAATCAGATTGTAAATTGTTTTCAAAATGTGTTTTGTGTAAGCTGGTCAGAACTGCGGAACCATGGACTCTACACCTTAAACTTTGTTGGGTAGTTTTTTCCCGCTCTATGCTTTTGCCTTTACTGTTGGGCTGTGCTGGAGAATGCCTCAATATGTTTGGTTCTATTATACTGACATGAAGGAAAGGGCCAGAATATATGCTCATATGTAACGATTTTACTGTTTACTTATTTTATGTTATTATGAAGGACCAATCGATGAGGAAATTGAGTATTTCTGCCTCGTATCAAAGCACTAATTGCTGCCTTTTACTTGCAAAAAGATTGGCCCTTTATTAATGCACCTTTTTATCTAGAGTTCTTCATGCAGCACATTATTTTAAAATGTCATTGACGTTGTCTTGTGTGTATTTTGAACCCATTTTAACATGCTTGTAATGTCATGTATTGCGGTTGGTCAAATACATTAATACAGCAAATACAGACTTTTCATTGTGATTTGTGGCAGTGCTCGATTTTTAACTGCATGGGTAATATCCATATTCAGGAAAGGAGATGTAAAGTGCTTACGTAACAAGACTGAACTTTACACTGCAGTTTACACCCAGACTGTGCTGTAGTGTACACCCAGAGTGTTCTGTAGTTTACACACTCACTGTTGTCCATTAGAGGTCAGCTCAGAGTTTCTGTATGAGTCGGATATCTGTTATTTACTTTAATATGCAATTCTGCACACCTAATTGGAAACAATAAGTGAATTGTGAAGTGGGATTGATCATATTTCAGTGGAGGCATATAGGAAATTAGTATTTTAGCTGGAAATCACATGGTTTTGCTGTCTCGTAGCATTAGTTAGATTTCAGGTAGGTGTTGAAAAATGGAAGTTGCAGTTGAATGGGACAAAGAGGAGGTTTTAGGCCTGATTTAATTAATTCATTTGGAATAACGCATCTAGTGCCTGCCTGTCTCAGTAAGAGTTGTCCAGATGGGTGACATTGTGAAATCTATCTCCTCTAGAGTGAAATTTACACTGCTGCGTATTTGCATTTAACGAAGTGTTAATAAGTGTATTTCCTCCTTTATCTCAGAATGGCTGGATTCACAGAATACAATTTCACACCTACAACATACTTTAATATTAAGGTACCAGTTGTATGATTCCTTATGATACACCTTACATTGTATTTTACCGTGGCATTGTAGGCCTAATATTGTGCATCTATTAAAGACAAAATATCTAGCGCCTTTTCTCCGCATTTCAAAAAATCATCTTGCTATAGGCCTAATACTAACTGATAGAAATATCTCCTCTCCCCTATTTAATTTCCCTTGCAATTTAGCCACCTGTAATAACGTCATATTTACAGGACACAGATTGACTGGAATGAAACCTGCTTCCCTCTCCCTCCCTTTTCATGAGGCCCCTTAAAGCGGTGCACGCGCCTCTAATCCTCAACAGGTGGCTTAATACACCGAGCAGGGAGAGAGAGAGGACCAACTTAATGCTAAAACCTTTTCCGATGGTATATTTAATAACCTATCTAAGGCTATAATAAGTGGCCACGCCTTTAAATTATGCTTCTTTTTTTTTTAAAGTAAAGCGCACGTAACTCAGCTTGAGGATTTTAAATTCAAAAAGGAGCAGAGGAACGCTGAATATCGGATGCATGTTCGGGGTTTCCCCCCAAATCGTAACCATGTAAGGTGTTGTTGGTTTCCAGCTTCACTTCTTCGTAATATGGTCCACTGTGAGACTAAATTAACGGGAAAAGCGGAAATCTAGGTTGAGGAGGTTAATTGAAGCAGAATCCTCGTGCTAAGTTTGGACATGTATGAACAGAATAATAGAGGTAAGTAATCTACTAACAGTCTTTGACAACTGTGTTTATTGCGTTATAATTATTTTATCCGAATGTTATACCTACATTCGCTTATATTTTATTTGATAAACTCACTCATCCATATTCGTTTTGGTCCAGGACGCGTTACCTGTTGTGAGAAAACGATAATCGTTATTCAGGGTGCTGGAACTGCATCGTCATTACTGCAACCTAGAATTATCTAAACATTTTGATGTCAAATACAGTAGATGGCGAAAAGAGTTTAGGCCTATAACTATATGTTATTCATATAGTAGCGAATATCAGTGGCGGCTCCTGAGCTGAACATTGGGGGGGCGGGGGGGTGGAAAACTTCCCTTTAAACTGATTATTGGTCTTAATCATTTTTCAATCAGTTTCCTTGATTAACAATAGGTTACATCAGCATTTAATTCACCAATTACTCAATGCCATCAAATGTAGCCAGTTCTCCTCAATTAGGCTATTAGGCAAGTAGGCCTAATACAATTATTTTAACTTGCATCGCAAAATTGTGCAACATTATTATAATTATTATTATTGTCAACATTATAATTGTGGATACATGTGCTCTTCGTTCTCCGCACTCTTAATTCCGAAAATATTCATGGAAATTAAACTATCTTAAAGCTCAGCTTTTGTTAGATTATTTTTTTTATTTAGCACAACCTGCAATAAAAAAATAATCTAACAAAAGCTGAGCTTTAAGATCATTTAATTTCCATGAATATTTCCATAATTTAGAGTGCGGAGAACGAAGAGCACATGTATCCACAATTATAATGTTGATTAAAATGTGCACAATTTTGCAACGCAAGTTAAAATAATTTTATTACTTGCCTAATAGCCTAATTGAGGAGAACCGGCTACATTTGATGGCATTGAGTAATTGGTGAATTAAACGCTGATGTAGCCTATTGTTAATCAAGGAAACTGATTGAAAAATGATTAAGACCAATAATCAGTTTAAAGGGAAGTTTTCCGCCCCCCCCCCCCCCCCAATTTTCAGCTCAGGAGCCGCCACTGGCGAATATTCTTTTATCATATGATCTTCATTAGTAGCGTTTTATATCACCCTATTAGCATAATATTCAGTGTGCTAATGGCTGGGTGTCCAGTGAATGAGCTGACGGGTTTCTTACAGGATCTTTCACGCTGATCACACAAATTAGGTCACCGATGTTCTCAGCAGTATGGCAAGTTGCGCTTTACCGCAGCATAAGGTAGCTCTAGGTCATCGGCTTTCTCGCTGTCTCCATATTATTCTGTCCTGGTGGTTAACTAACTGTGGGCGGGTGTTCTGACATTTCATCCTACCTATCCAGCAGGTGTCCTACCAAGAGGTATTTTTTTTTCTCGTGCCTGACGCCCATAAATTCATGCTACTTTTGCCTGAATTATACATTTTTACCCAGGTTTACTATTGCATGTTTTTCATCATTCATGTGGTTTTTCTTAAACGTTTATTCCATTTGTGAAGTTACTTCAACCTTTTTTCAAGTATTTTATTTTTTTTGCATTTTTTTGCTTTTTTTTTAGGGGCAATGTGTCACTAGCTATTAAAACTATTTGCGATAAAATGTCAATGGTACTTTTATGTTGGTAGCATTTTCTGATGAGGTCATTTAGACTGTGAAAATATGCTACTTATGAACTGTGTGTTATGTTACAGTATAATGAGGTTTAATGTGGTATTATGGGGTATGTAACAGTATAATGAGGTTTAATGTGGTATTATGGGGTTAATTGCAATATAATGATGTTTAATGTGGTAACGTGGGGTACGTTACAGTATAATGAGGTTTAATGTGGTATTGTGGGGTATGTTACAGTATAATGAGGTTTAATGTGGTATTATGGGGTTAATTATAGTTTAATGTGTTATTATCGGGTATGTTATAGTATAATGAGGTTTAATGTGGTATTATGGGGTATGTTACAGTATAATGAGGTTTAATGTGGTATTATGGGGTATGTTACAGTATAATGAGGTTCAATGTGGTATTATGGGGTATGTTACAGTATAATGAGGTTTAATGGGGTATTATGGGGTATGTTACAGTATAATGAGGTTCAATGTGGTATTATGGGGTATGTTACAGTATAATGAGGTTTAATGGGGTATTATGGCGTCTGTTACAGTATAATGAGGTTTAATGTGGTATTATGGGGTATGTTACAGTATAATGAGGTTTAATGTGGTATTATGGGGTATGTTACAGTATAATGAGGTTTAATGTGGGATTATGGCATCTGTTACAGTATAATGAGGTTTAATGTGGTATTATGGGGTATGTTACAGTATAATGAGGTTTAATGTGGGATTATGGCATCTGTTACAGTATAATGAGGTTTAATGTGGTATTATGGCGTATGTTACAGTATAATGAGGTTTAATGTGGTATTATGGGGTATGTTACAGTATAATGATGTTTAATGTGGTATTATGGCATCTGTTACAGTATAATGAGGTTTAATGTGGTATTATGGGGTATGTTACAGTATAATGAGGTTTAATGTGGTATTATGGGGTATGTTACAGTATAATGAGGTTTAATGTGGGATTATGGGGTTAATTGCAGTATAATGAAGTTTAATGTGGTATTATGGGATATGTTGATATGTTACAGTATAATGAGGTTTAATGTGGTATTATGGGGTATGTTACAGTATAATGAGGTTTAATGTGGGATTATGTGGTTAATTGCAGTATAATGAAGTGTAATGTGGTATTATGGGGTTAATTACAGTATAATGATGTTTATTGTGGTATTAAGGGATACGTTACAGTATAATGAGGTTTAATGTGGTATTATGGGGTATGTTACAGTATAATGAGGTTTAATGTGGTATTATGGGGTATGTTACAGTATAATGATGTTTATTGTGGTATTAAGGGATACGTTACAGTATAATGAGGTTTAATGTGGTATTATGGGGTATGTTACAGTATAGTGATTTTTAATGTGTTATTATCGGGTATGTTACAGTATAATGAGGTTTAATGTGTTATTATGGGGTTAATTGCAGTATAATGAAGTTTAATGTGGTATTATGGGACATGTTACAATATAATGAGGTTTAATGTGGTATTATGGGGTTAATTACAGTATAATGAGGTTTAATGTGGTATTATGAGGTATGTTACAGTATAATGAGGTTTAATGTGGTATTATGGGGTATGTTACAGTATAATGAGGTTTAATGTGGTATTATGGGGTATGTTACAGTATAATGAGGTTTAATGTGGTATTATGGGGTATGTTACAGTATAATGAGGTTTAATGTGGTATTATGGGGTATGTTACAGTATAATGAGGTTTAATGTGGTATTATGGGGTATGTTACAGTATAATGAGGTTTAATGTGGTATTATGGCGTATGTTACAGTATAATGAGGTTAATGTGGTATTATGGGGTATGTTACAGTATAATGAGGTTTAATGTGGTATTATGGGGTATGTTACAGTATAATGAGGTTTAATGTGGTATTATGGCGTATGTTACAGTATAATGAGGTTAATGTGGTATTATGGCGTATGTTACAGTATAATGAGGTTTAATGTGGTATTATGGCGTATGTTACAGTATAATGAGGTTAATGTGGTATTATGGCGTATGTTACAGTATAATGAGGTTAATGTGGTATTATGGCGTATGTTACAGTATAATGAGGTTAATGTTGTATTATGGCGTATGTTACAGTATAATGAGGTTAATGTGGTATTATGGCGTATGTTACAGTATAATGAGGTTAATGTGGTATTATGGCGTATGTTACAGTATAATGAGGTTAATGTTGTATTATGGCGTATGTTACAGTATAATGAGGTTAATGTGGTATTATGGCGTATGTTACAGTATAATGAGGTTAATGTGGTATTATGGCGTATGTTACAGTATAATGAGGTTAATGTGGTATTATGGCGTATGTTACAGTATAATGAGGTTAATGTGGTATTATGGCGTATGTTACAGTATAATGAGGTTAATGTGGTATTATGGCGTATGTTACAGTATAATGAGGTTTAATGTGGTATTATGGCGTATGTTACAGTATAATGAAGTTAATGTGGTATTATGGCGTATGTTACAGTATAATGAAGTTAATGTTGTATTATGGCGTATGTTACAGTATAATGAGGTTTAATGTGGTATTATGGGGTATGTTACAGTATAATGAGGTTTAATGTGGTATTATGGGGTATGTTACAGTATAATGAGGTTAATGTGGTATTATGGCGTATGTTACAGTATAATGAAGTTAATGTGGTATTATGGCGTATGTTACAGTATAATGAGGTTTAATGTGGTATTATGGCGTATGTTACAGTATAATGAGGTTAATGTGGTATTATGGCGTATGTTACAGTATAATGAGGTTAATGTGGTATTATGTCGTATGTTACAGTATAATGAGGTTTAATGTGGTATTATGGCGTATGTTACAGTATAATGAGGTTAATGTGGTATTATGGCGTATGTTACAGTATAATGAGGTTTAATGTGGTATTATGGCGTATGTTACAGTATAATGAGGTTAATGTGGTATTATGGCGTATGTTACAGTATAATGAAGTTAATGTGGTATTATGGCGTATGTTACAGTATAATGAGGTTTAATGTGGTATTATGGGGTATGTTACAGTATAATGAGGTTAATGTGGTATTATGGCATATGTTACAGTATAATGAGGTTAATGTGGTATTATGGCGTATGTTACAGTATAATGAGGTTTAATGTGGTATTATGGGGTATGTTACAGTATAATGAGGTTTAATGTTGTATTATGGCGTATGTTACAGTATAATGAGGTTAATGTGGTATTATGGCATATGTTACAGTATAATGAGGTTAATGTGGTATTATGGCGTATGTTACAGTATAATGAGGTTAATGTGGTATTATGTCGTATGTTACAGTATAATGAGGTTTAATGTGGTATTATGGCGTATGTTACAGTATAATGAGGTTAATGTGGTATTATGGCGTATGTTACAGTATAATGAGGTTTAATGTGGTATTATGGCGTATGTTACAGTATAATGAGGTTAATGTGGTATTATGGCGTATGTTACAGTATAATGAAGTTAATGTGGTATTATGGCGTATGTTACAGTATAATGAGGTTTAATGTGGTATTATGGGGTATGTTACAGTATAATGAGGTTAATGTGGTATTATGGCATATGTTACAGTATAATGAGGTTAATGTGGTATTATGGCGTATGTTACAGTATAATGAGGTTTAATGTGGTATTATGGGGTATGTTACAGTATAATGAGGTTTAATGTTGTATTATGGCGTATGTTACAGTATAATGAGGTTAATGTGGTATTATGGCATATGTTACAGTATAATGAGGTTAATGTGGTATTATGGCGTATGTTACAGTATAATGAGGTTAATGTGGTATTATGGCGTATGTTACAGTATAATGAGGTTAATGTGGTATTATGGCGTATGTTACAGTATAATGAGGTTTAATGTGGTATTATGGCGTATGTTACAGTATAATGAGGTTTAATGTGGTATTATCGGGTATGTTACAGTATAATGAGGTTTAATGTGGTATTATGGGGTATGTTACAGTATAATGAGGTTTAATGTGGTATTATGGGGTATGTTACAGTATAATGAGGTTAATGTGGTATTATGGCGTATGTTACAGTATAATGAGGTTAATGTGGTATTATGGCATATGTTACAGTATAATGAGGTTAATGTGGTATTATGGCATATGTTACAGTATAATGAGGTTTAATGTGGTATTATGGCATATGTTACAGTATAATGAGGTTAATGTGGTATTATGGCGTATGTTACAGTATAATGAGGTTAATGTGGTATTATGGGGTATGTTACAGTATAATGAGGTTTAATGTGGTATTATGGCGTATGTTACAGTATAATGAGGTTAATGTGGTATTATGGCGTATGTTACAGTATAATGAGGTTAATGTGGTATTATGGCATATGTTACAGTATAATGAGGTTAATGTGGTATTATGGCGTATGTTACAGTATAATGAGGTTAATGTGGTATTATGGCGTATGTTACAGTATAATGAGGTTAATGTGGTATTATGGCGTATGTTACAGTATAATGAGGTTAATGTGGTATTATGGCATATGTTACAGTATAATGAGGTTAATGTGGTATTATGGCGTATGTTACAGTATAATGAAGTAGTATAGTTGCTTTGTTTTTATCCTCTTTTGAGACATGTGCCATATCCTCCCAGTCTCATATGGTCATGTTTTTTCTCACTCCGTCTCTCCGTCTCTCCGTCTCTCCGTCTCTCCATCTCTCCATCTCTCCATCTCTCCTAAACAGCTGGCCAGGACTGGTTCTCCGGTGGCGGAGAGGGAGGGGGAGGGGTGGACTTCACCAAAAAGAACCCCTGGCAGGAGATGGATGAAAACGGGGTTACGACTCTGACGCGCTCGGAGACCATGAACTCCACCGCCAGCTCCGCCGCCACACAGCGGCGCAGGACGCAGTACGGGAAGAAGCAGGTGCAGATTGCGGGGGCGGGGCTACGGGCACCCCGCGCTCTCTTCTGTCTCACGCTCAACAACCCCATCCGCATGGCCGCCCTCGCCATCGTGGAGTGGAAGTATCCTTTTACCCCCCCAATATCAAGACCCCCCCCGCACACAGAACCTTCCCCTACAACCCACAACCCCCCATCCAAAAGCCAGGAAGTAAGCCTGGGGCTGTTGGGTGCTCATCTTGTTAAGGCCCCACGCTTTCGGCAGTGTTCCAGTGTGTGAATGGGCCCCACAGTCTGGCACCAGTGTTGACTTTGGCTGGTCGCCCCTCAGGGTGACTCCATTGGCTGCAGCTTTCCCCAGGAAGGGAGGGATTAAGTCGGCCAGAAGCGCACGGTCTCATCCCTCAACAGCGACCCCTGCTGACTGAAGCTCAGAAGCGCACGGTCTCATCCCTCAACAGCGACCCCTGCTGACTGAAGCTCAGAAGCGCACGGTCTCATCCCTCAACAGCGACCCCTGCTGACTGAAGCTGCATGTTAAGGGCCTGATTTACAAAGACCTTTTAGCACAATCTAATAACGTAACCAATGATTGGTGCAAAACAAATGGCATGACCAGTCATTGGTCGTATTGGTATTGTGTCTGCTAAAAGATTTTGCCCATGCTAAAGGTCTTTGTAAATCAGGCCCCCTGTCTTGAGGACTACTGTGTGAAAAGAAGCAGCTGCTTGGAATATGGTACTTGGAAGTAACAGGGCACTGTTTCTCGTATTCACTTTTTGTTTCCTTTGCACCTGTAATTCCTGTGGTTGTGTGTACGCCGTTCCCTTTTCCACCTTAACCACGCTCTCACAGGCCATTTGATATCTTCATCTTGCTCGCCATCTTTGCCAACTGTGTGGCCTTGGGTGTGGCCATTCCTTTTCCTGAAGAGGACTCTAACGCAACCAACCATAACCTGGTGAGACTCTTACACAACCAACCATAACCTGGTGAGACTCTTACACAACCAACCATAACCTGGTGAGACTCTTACACAACCAACCATAAACCGGGTGAGACTCTTACACAACCAACCATAAACCTGGTGAGACTCTTACACAACCAAACATAACCTGGAGAGAACTGAGGGCTGGGTAAACTGTTGTGATAACCTGCAGGGATAAAGTGGTAATTATTAAATATTATTTTCAATACAATAACAATCATCACCACCATGTAGCATATCTCATCTCACACACACACGCATAGATTTCTTGTATTTAAGTCTTTAGAAGCTATGAAGTGTGATCTCTTTATTGGATTTTGTTGTTGTAATACCAAGAGTAAACACCAGAGATGTGCTGCGATATGGCACCTATCTTGTGACTGTTGGATTCCCAGGTTGCAGGGCTTGTGGTTACTGTCATCGTTCCCATGATGAAGGTTTAAATCTTAAACTACAGTGGAACACCTACCCCCATCAAATCAGTAGCTGAAAGTCAAACCAATGGTGAGAGAATGCATAAAGTGAAACCTTCCTGTAATCTGGACAGTCAGCGTCTCTTTCTATCTTGGTTCGGTCTTTGTTTTCTGCTTTTCAAAAGCAAAATTATTATTATTATTATTTTTTACAAAAGTTCTTTGTCTTCTTTGCCAAAAAGGGGGTTTGGCTTTTAAATGAAATGTCTGCCAGTGAAGTGTAACCCCTGGTACTCTAGGGTGGAGAGTACAGATCACCAGTCCTGGCTGGGTCCTTCTGTGCAGAATGACATCTGACTCTGGAGTTAAGGCCTTGAGGGGCTGTAGGTCTGCCATGTGGCATTAGTGTGTCTTAGTCATGGGGTTAAATGTTTGGCAATCGAATTAGAACCGTGGCGTGTCCTTGGGCCAGATCAGCTTACCTGGCCTGTTACCACTGTGCTCTGTGTGCAGACTGACCTAGTGCATTGTAGTTCTGGAGAAAAAAACAAAGAAGCAAGATATTAAATTGATTAAGATTATTGTACTGATTCTTATAGTTTGGGAGAGCTGCTGTATGGGGAGTGCATTGGGCTACAGTTGCATTGTGGGATGGTTTTCAGATTAAGCAGCTTACTGGCTGGCTCTGTTCTCTCTGACTCCAGGAGGAGAATGAGGGTGTGGTGCTGTGGATCAGAGTCGAGTGGGGGGGAGCTGAAGAGTTTGTCGTGTTTGAAAGTTCTGGGCCTTCATGGGTTTTCAAGCCTAGTCTCTCACCTTTGCTGTGCATTGGTTTATGGTGACATGGCAGGTGGTTAGAACAACGAAAAACAAGAAAGATGAGAACTAAAAAAAGTACAAAAGATGCAGGCTCAGCTGTGCTGCCTGTAGATTCAGCCTCAGCTGTGCCGCCTGCAGATTCAGCCTCTGCTGTGCCGCCTGTAGATTCAGCCTCTGCTGTGCCGCCTGTAGATTCAGCCTCTGCTGTCCCGCCTGTAGGTTTAGCCTCAGCTGTGCCGTCTGTAGGTTTAGCCTCAGCTGTGCCGCCTGTAGATTCAGCCTCTGCTGTCCCGCCTGTAGGTTCAGCCTCAGCTGTGCCGCCTGTAGGTTCAGCCTCAGCTGTGCCGCCTGTAGGTTCAGCCTCAGCTGTGCCGCCTGTAGGTTCAGCCTCAGCTGTGCCGCCTGTAGGTTCAGCCTCAGCTGTGCCGCCTGTAGTTTCAGCCTCAGCTGTGCCGCCTGTAGGTTCAGCCTCAGCTGTGCCGCCTGTAGGTTCAGCCTCAGCTGTGCCGCCTGTAGGTTCAGCCTCAGCTGCGCTGCCAGCTGTGCTCATCAAAACAATTATCATTCCAAAATCGGGAGAGGAAAAAGCACAAAAGGGGTAAGTAGTGTTTCAACAAAGGAGGAAGACATTTCATGTTTTCTTTTTTTTGAAAATATTAACGGATTGAATTGCTAGATTGCATTATTAAATAAACTGAAGGGCTGTCCAGCTATCCTATCCTTCTGACTTGTCCTCTTCTCCCCTCCGTAGGAAAAAGTGGAGTATGTGTTTATGATCATCTTCACCATTGAAACCTTCATGAAGATCCTGGCCTATGGGCTTGTGATGCACCCCAGCGCATACACGCGAAACGGCTGGAATTTGCTGGATTTCGTCATCGTCATCGTTGGGTACGCTGGTCTTTATTTGTCTCTTCCCCTCCTTACCTGCTCCATCCTTCTCTCCAGTGACTCTCCTCTAATTTCTGTTATTGGTCTCCCTCAGTTTATTACCTCCTTTATTACACTTTACTATCCTGTTTTATTAAAGATTATTATTACACTGTATTACCCTTCTTTATTATACTATTATCCTGTTCTATTTTACTAACCTGCTTTATTTTACTCTAATATCCTGCTTTATTCCACTTGACTACCATGCATTATTACACTTTATTATCCTGTTTTATTAAATATAATCCTACTTCATGAAACATTAATGCACTTCATTACCCTTCTGTATTATACTATTATGCCATTTTATTATACTATTATGCTGCATTTAACTATCCTGCTGTATTTTGTTTTTACTATCCTGCATTATTACACTTTACTATCCTGTCTTATTAAATATTATTACACTGTACTACCCTTCTTTATTATATGGTTACCCTGTTGTATTTTACTATCCTGCTTTATTTTACTTTAATATCCTGCTTTATTACACTTGACTACCATGCATTATTACACTTTACTATCCTGTTTTATTAAAGATTATTACCATGCTTCATGAAACGTTAATGCACTTGACTATCATGCATTATTACACTTTACTATCCTGTTTTATTAAAGATTATTACCATGCTTCATGAAACATTAATGCACTTGACTATCATGCATTATTACACTTTACTGTCATGCATTATTACACTTTATTCCTCTTCTTTATTATACAGTGGCTTGCAAAAGGTTGGGCAGCGCTGGTGAAATTGCATGTTTTGTTGAATCTCTAAGTGAATAGAAGTTAACACAACCTCTGCTGGGTACATTAAACATTACATATTTCAGAAATTAGCATTGCGCAGTTGATTTTTATTTGCTGGATTTAACAGTTTGAATAAAATAAAATGGTAAATGTGGCACGTGCAAAAGTTTAGGCACCCTTCCGGTTGATCCGTTCATACTTTTTTTAAGGTCTCAATCCGTGATTGACTTGTTAGGCCTTAAATTAAACCATAATTCCAGAGCGTAATAAGTATTCTGACCCTTCTCACCTGTGTGTTGTGCTTACTCTCAGAGAACTTGAAAATAAAGCTTGTAAAGATGGACTCTTACAAATCAAGGGGATGCTAGAAGATATCTAAACAATTCCAGCTTGGAATTTCCACTGTCAGAAACATTATAAAGAAATGGTGGTTAAGGGGAACTGTTGAAGTTGAAGCAAGATCTGGAAGTCTGATAGAACTGCTAATTTACAGAAATGTGTCGTATTTAATTTTGTTCCCTGCAGTGGTTAACGTTTTTCACTTAGCGATTCAACAAAGCTATTTCTGGATATATTATACATAATTATACAACCTGTTACTGTCAGTAACCCTCCCCTTGTAATCCTGGTTTTAGCACAGTGGACAGTCTGTTCAATTCCAAATTCGTACCTGACTTCCTCTGCCTCGCTACAGCCAGCCCTGGACCCTATTTGCTTAGCGGCAGGTCCTGCTCTTTTAGGCAGAGTTGTGTGTTTGTGAGCAGTTTCCTGTTTCTTTAGGAATAGAGTTGTGTGTTTCTGAGGGAACTGCATGGAGAATGTCTGGATTGTCCAGGTGTCTGACCTAATTAGCTCTGTTCTGATCTGATTAAAGCATTAACCGCCCTGCCGGGACAGCTGATGCCTGCACGTTAGTCAACTTGGGTTCCACCGTGAACCTGTCTCCTCAGAACCTGGGGTTATCTCCTCCCAGAGTGATTTTTCTCCTCCCACATTCTCACTATCACTTCCCACAATAAACCAGTACCAAATTCTCCTCTAGTGGGCAGTGTAATACCTTAATGATTTCAGGAGGAGAAAAAAAAATTGAAATATACTGCTTTCGTTCTTTATGTACAATAGAACTAATACTAAGTTTGGATTTTAATGACACAGGGTCTCCATATCTAGCAGGCAAGACTTTTTTTAGCCAGCTGTTTCACATTCACATATTTGAAGAAGCCATTGACCCGCTAGTGGAGTGAGGTTACGATGGGCCCTGTGTGCAAGAATTACCAATGGGCCCTTCTCCCGACCCAGGATATCACTTTTTTCCCCCCGATTTTTCTGTGTGCAAAATTTGCTGTCTCTCAAATGGCTAACAATTATGACATAGGCAGAGCTCTGACACTCATTCGCAAACATGTATGGCATAGTATCGCCATAGATATCACACACACACACACACACACACACACACACACACACACACACACACACACACACACACACACACACACACACACACACATAGAGAGAGACAGAGAGAGAGATACATATGATACTGCTATGGACACATCTGTCAGTGCATTTATCTTTTATTTACTTTCGATAAGTAGTAAGGAGAATATTGTAAAGGCTACTTGTTGCGAGAGCTAGCTCTTGAAGGTGATTGCAGAGATGCAGGCGAAAAGCGGGTTGTATTGCTACTGTTAGCTTGCTCTGCCTGGTCCTCACTAACATAGAAATCTCTGGCAGAAGAGGGCATGAAAAAGGTGTCCAATTTGCGAAGTTTAGCAGTTTCTTATTCATGAGCACACTGCTATTTTCTTTTCTGTGCAGCACTTTTATTCTTAACAGGGTGTGGGTATGGTCCTGCTGATAGGGTGTGGTTGTGGGTGGGTGTGTTGCTGTGGTTCCGGGTGTGGTCTTGCTTACAGGGTCTGGTTCTCGGTGTGGTCTTGTTGATAGGTTGTGGTTCTCGGTGTGGTCTTGCTGATAGGGTATGGTTGTGGGTGTGGTCTTGCTGATAGGGTGTGGTTGTGGGTGTGGTCTTGCTTACAAGGTGTGGTTGTGGGTGGGTGTGTTGCTGTGGTTGTGGGTGTGGTCTTGCTGACAGGGTGTGGTTGTGGGCGGGTGTGTTGCTGACAGGGTGTGGTTGTGTGTGGTCTTGCTGACAGGGTGTGGTTGTGGGTGTGGTCTTGCTGACAGGGTGTGGTTGTGGGTGGGTGTGGTCTTGCTGACAGGGTGTGGTTGTGGGTGGGTGTGGTCTTGCTGACAGGGTGTGGTTGTGGGTGTGGTCTTGCTGACAGGGTGTGGTTGTGGGCGGGTGTGGTCTTGCTGACAGGGTGTGGTTGTGGGTGTGGTCTTGCTGACAGGGTGTGGTTGTGGGTGTGGTCTTGCTGACAGGGTGTGGTTGTGGGCGGGTGTGGTCTTGCTGACAGGGTGTGGTCGTGGGCGGGTGTGTTGCTGACAGGGTGTGGTTGTGGGTGTGGTCTTGCTGACAGGGTGTGGTCGTGGGCGGGTGTGTTGCTGACAGGGTGTGGTCATGGGCGGGTGTGTTGCTGACAGGGTGTGGTTGTGGGTGTGGTCTTGCTGACAGGGTGTGGTCGTGGGCGGGTGTGGTCTTGCTGACAGGGTGTGGTTGTGGGTGTGGTCTTTCTGACAGGGTGTGGTTGTGGGTGTGGTCTTGCTGACAGGGTGTGGTTGTGGGTGGGTGTGGTCTTGCTGACAGGGTGTGGTCGTGGGCGGGTGTGGTCGTGGGCGGGTGTGTTGCTGACAGGGTATGGTTGTGGGCGGGTGTGGTCTTGCTGACAGGGTGTGGTCGTGGGCGGGTGTGTTGCAGGCTGTTCAGTGTGGTTCTGGAGCAGATGACTCACAAGACGGGCGAGGCCCACCACATGGCGGGGAAGCCGGGGGGGCTGGATGTCAAAGCCCTGCGAGCTTTCAGAGTCCTCAGACCCCTGAGACTGGTGTCTGGAGTACCCAGTGAGTGTCCCTTTATACCTGTGCGTGCGTGCGTGCGTGCGTGCGTGCGTGCGTGCGTGCGTGCGTGCGTGCGTGCGTGCGTGCGTGCGTGCGTGCGTGCGTGCGTGCGTGCGTGCGTGCGTGCGTGCGTGCGTGCGTGCGTGCGTGCGTGCGTGCGTGCGTGCGTGCGTGCGTGCGTGCGTGCGTGCGTGCGTGCGTGCGTGCGTGCGTGCGTGCGTGCGTGCGTGCGTGCGTGCGTGCGTGCGTGCGTGCGTGCGTGCGTGCGTGCGTGCGTGCGTGCGTGCGTGCGTGCGTGCGTGCGTGCGTGCGTGCGTGCGTGCGTGCGTGCGTGCGTGCGTGCGTGCGTGCGTGCGTGCGTGCGTGCGTGCGTGCGTGCGTGCGTGCGTGCGTGCGTGCGTGCGTGCGTGCGTGCGTGCGCGCGCTGTAGGGGTGTGTGAGTGAGTGTGTGCTGTATGGATGTGTGAGTGAGTATTTACTGAATGTGTGTGTGTGTGTGTATGTGTATGTGTATGTATGGGTGGTTGCACACAAACAAACTGCTCCAGGTCTCCAGATTGTCTCATATTGCGATAAACTGCTCCAGGTCTCCAGATTGTGCTGAATTCCATCATGAAGGCCATGGTGCCCCTCCTGCACATTTCTCTGCTGGTCCTCTTCGTCATCATCATCTACGCCATCATCGGCCTGGAGCTCTTCATTGGCAGGATGCACAAGACCTGCTTCTTCACCGGCACAGGTCCCCCGAGCACCTCCATCAGTCCCCACGCACACCTGGCCACACCCTCACGCACACACCCAACCCCACCCTCACACACACAGCTAGCCACACCTTCACACGTACACCTCGCCACGCCATCACACACAGCCAGCCACACCCTCACACTCACAGCTAGCCACGCCTTCACACACACGCACAGCCACGCCCTCACACACAGCCAGCCACGCCCTCACACACAGCCAGCCACACCCTCACACACAGCCAGCCACGCCCTCACACACAGCCAGCCACGCCCTCACACACAGCCAGACACGCCCTCACACACAGCCAGCCACACCCTCACACACAGCCAGCCACGCCCGCACACACACGCACAGCCACACCCTCACACTCACAGCCAGCCTCACCCTAACACACACCCAGACACACTTTCGCACACACAACCAACCACACCCTCACACACACCGAACCTCACCCCCAGCCACACACACCCAGCCACACTCTCGCACACACCCAACCACGCCCTCACACACACACACACACACACCCAGCCACGCTCTGACACACACCCAGCCTCGCCCCCAGCCACACACACACCCCCAGCCTGTCTCTGTCTGTCTGTTTCTGTCTCTGTCCATCTGTGTGTCTGTCTGACTTTCTGTCTGTCTTATTATAGTATAATAATATAAGTAAATTCTCCCATCTTTTAGGAAAGTGTACAGATCACATGAAAGAAGTCATTTGTTCTGAATTTTTTTT